>JASDQU010376459.1:0-11343 GCA_032191745.1 Picea mariana | reverse complement strand
TTGGCAGTGTTGTACTCCTTGAATAGAATAGCCTTGACATGAGGAAGAAATGCCGTGGGAAGGCTCATGAATCCCTGAAAGAAACCAACTGATACTCTTTCAAGGGCAGAGGCCATAGTAACTATGACCCCCGCCACTGTCTTTGACTGGAACCATAGCACCAAGGGGAGTTTATGGATAAGTAACTGTGTAAAACACCATGTTGAGCCCAGAGCAGATTTTTGGGTCAACAACCAGTTGCATTGGATAGTGGACATTCTGTAGTATTTTTATTTCAAGTTTTAGAATCAAATAGTAGACATTTTACTCTTGGAACGCTTTACAAGTACACTCTCTTGGAAGGGACAAAAATAAGTAAGGTGTGGGGAATTTACCATAACTTCCACTTGGCACAACCAATTTTGATAAGACCTATGGAATTGCATAGAAGACATATTAGAGAACTACAAAACGAAATTTTCATACCCATAAGGGACAAAATTTTGGAGATACAACAGAAGAAAGATCATCTAGTAGAACCACCTTGAAATCAAGGTTTAAAAGTGATACTTGTCCAACATGCCACCAAAAAGGGAGTTTCTCCGCCAAATAATCCTCTAGAAAGTCCTAATTGGACTCTTGATGAAGGTGAAGAAATGCACAGGAACATAAATGATTTACAAAAGAATACATTAACAAAATATGAACTACAAGGGATGATGGATTCAGCTGAAGCTACATTGGAGGAAATAATGGATACTAAGATGGATGGTTTAAAATGGGAGATCATGTAAGGATTGAAAATTTTCCTAATAGAGAGGCCACCTAAAAGTGAAAATATATCCCATGAAATTCATGATGAGGACACAAGGAAGATTAATCAAGACTGGACAAACTCCAAATTTGGGTTGAAGATCAACCACTTTCCTAAGATCGATATGAGGATGTTTGATGGCAAGGATCCAATCACATGGATACTTCATATGGAGCAATTAGGTGATCTACATGATGTGCCACATACACAAAAGGTAAGAATTTCTTCTTTATATTTAGAACCCATTCAATTTTTTTGGTATCGATGTCTTTGTTCTCACAAATCACTTGTCACTTGGACAATTTTCACAGAAGAAATGATATCACACCATGACGATGCAAGGAGAAATACCTTCTTTATCAAATTGATAAATCTCAAGAAAAAGGGTTCAGTTGCAGAGCATATTGAGAAATTCCAAAGATTGAATATAAAAGTAATGGATATTCTAGATGAGCACCTGATTGATGTATTCATAGGAACTTTAAAGGATAGAATTCAACATGAGGTTCTCCTTTGAGAGCCCAAATCATTGGAGAATTCATTAAAGGTGGCAAGAACTGTTGAAAGTGAAAATATGGCTATGGCTACTAGAAGGACCACTCCTAACATATATCAATAGAATAATGTTCCTTATTATAAAACACCTCAACCTACAAGGTTGACACCTCAACAATTGGAGTAAATAAAAGAAAAAGGTTTATTCTTTAATTTTGAAATCACGTACAGTAAGGGACATAAGTGTGGTGAGAAGAAATTACTCTACATAGATTGTGAAGAGGAAGAATAACAAGAACAAGAACAAGAATCATCTCAAGATGAAAACGTAGAAGATATTTCTTCTAAATAGTTGACTCCCAGGAATATCATGTAATGCATTGGCTAGAATTAGCACTCCTCAAACCCTCAAGATCGAAGGATATATCAAAAAGAAAAAGGTAATAGTCCTAATTAATTCTGGTAGTACTCATAATTTCATTCACTATAAATTAGTCAAATCTCTCAATTTCTTTATATATCCAATGCCAAATTTCCAAGTAATGACTGAAAATGGAGGAACTATCAATTTCTCAGGAAAATGCCATAAGATCTATCTTACTATGGGGGAATATGTGATGTGTTAGTGCTCTCATTTTTCTTTTAGTTTGATTTGATCTTAGTCAAGTAATGGTTTGTGTGTCAAATCATGTGACGTCAGGTACCGAACAACAAAGGGGTCAAAGTCATCAAGTGATCGGTTGGCCCTTGGATTCGGGAAGGGATGTCAAAATCAAAACATGTGTAAATGGTATGAGTCTGTTCCCAAAGAGACGGGTCCTGTCACAAAGGAATTTTTTATGTGTCGAAGTTTGAGGCAAGTTGTTAATATAAGTCGTGTCAGTAGGTTAAAATGACCATGATCAGCTCATTATGAAGTCAGAGAGAATGAGAAATCACGATGCTCATATAATTTATTCTCTTCATCCCTTATCATATGTACTCTGCACACCCCGAAGTGTACTCGTCATGCGGATGTGTTATGGAAAATCTTCAGTTTTCTTCGAAACCTCCATTCACCATGAATTCAGTGTTCCCTGGCATGATTCCACCTCTTGCCCATTCTGTTATAAATTCTAGTTTTTTTGCATGCATTCTATTCACCAGCCAATATTATGCACTATTTGTAATTCTTCCTGCAAGCCCAAGTTGATCAATATTACTACCTTGGGCCCATGCCAAATCCACTTCACCCAGAACAAATAAACGTTGCATCATGGAAACCTATCAAAGAATAAGGAAGGGTGTGCAAAGTGGCAGAAGTGTTGGGCCCGAGACCCAAAACTTGACATTGATCAACAAATATCTAAAGGTCATCATCCTTTGAACAGTTTGGATGCATGAATTTTTGCAGGAAAATCCAAGGATTCAATATGAGACTAGCTTATCAGTTTTGACAGGTTCCGTGTGGTCATTGCGGGTGTCACTTTCCAAGTAACAGAGGAAACTCTATCGAATGCAACAAAGATCCCTCTACATGGAGAAAGTTGGTTTAAACGCATGCCCTTGGACACATGGTGCTATGAATACTTCATCAAGTGAGACTGTTTAGGTGGAAAGGTCGAGACGGGCGTTTCGAGTAAATATTTTCAAGCTCCTTTTTGGAAACTCCTTGAAATAATTAGGAAATATTTCACCTTTGTGGGGAGGTTCGACACAATACATTCGCATCACATTATATTGTTGATTCATTTCATAGGGAGGAGACCATTAAATCTACCCTTTTTCTTACATCATAACCTCTGAGAGATGGAAGACAGAGAATGAGCTGAAGTGGATCAGCTGAAAAGGAAACTATCTCATGTCTTGTTGATTAAATTATTGCTAGTTGAGGAGTTAAGAAGATTGAGAAGTAACTGGGATTTAATTTTTCTCATAGTGGGCATCCCCAAGGATCCAAAGGGAGATTTCCCTCTACTCGGGGAAAGGGTAACATCACACCGTGTGGAGGATGAAGCAGGAAGAGTTGCACAGGAAGGAAATACATTGGAAGCTCTGTTACCCCAACAACAAATACCTCAGAGGAGGGGTAGGCCAAGAAAGAACAAGGAAGTTGGGGAAACCTGAGTCCTAAGAGAACCGCATGCAAAGTCGATCGCTGAAGAGTTTCTCGTGCACGCCATTCTGTTGGAACCTGTCAAAGGTGCAAGTCAAGAAAGTTGGAGTAGAATGAGGAGGACAGATGTTGAAGGAACAAATGTTCATGAGTCTTCTCAGCAATTGAATCAAGCGCAGCTCACTATCCTCGAGATTTACCAGGAAAAGAGAGAATTGAGACAATAGGTAGCGATGAAGACCCTCAAAGTCTGAGCATCACAAGGTCGAGAGGGAAACATGACATGGCTCAAGAAACATCTCAGAGAAGCATGAGATACAATCATACAACAACGTGAAGAACAGAGGATATCAGAAGAAAGGAATGTGAAACACTTCAGAGAATGTAAAGCAACCGGGGAGAAAGTTCGTGCGATTCTTGCCAGCACGCAAAAGAAGATGAAAGGGAACACAATTATGTAAAGGCAAGTGAGGAACCTGAAATGAAACAAATGGTCTCTCAGGAGAACACTCTGGGTATCAAAGCTAGAGACAAGATCAAAAGCATGATTAACTGAGTTCATTCTTGCATTCTCAAATGTGGCACGGTTTTTGACAATTTGAAGAAGGTGTCACCTTTTACCTAGTGTTTTCATTTTGGTAACAACTACGACATTCTGTAATCACCCACCATGCGCACACCCCAGCAAATGATCACGTGGTAGAAATCAAGGCCATTACAATAGATGGTGGGATTCTAATAGAGCACTTGATCACTCTGACACCCTGTCAAACGATGGAAGTAACACATCACTCTCCCCACAACAAGATCTTGTTGATGATTGAATTTTCATGGAAAAGACGAGCGGTTACGAATCGACTGAATACAGTTGGTTTCTATTTCTGGAAACTATCATACAAAGAGTCATCTAATAATCAGTTGCCTAATTTCTAGGGATAGTATCTAGAAAGAAGGGAAGCCCAAGTGGCATTCCCTCACCTATATATTTTATTATTTCAATGTAAGTCAGGTTGGTTGGAAAGAATAGTGCAGACAGTGACTATTGAATGTAGCTTTGAGCTCAATCAAAATTTAATGAAAAGGTCCTAAAGCTTTAACGAAAAGATTCTAATTGTAGCAGTTGGATGTATTGTTTCCTTTATTTGTGTATGTACTTCCTGTATTATTTTTATTCATATCTATATATGTTTAAATCATAACATAATTTCCAATCTAGGATTCACCGTGCAGTGCTCTAGATTCGAGCCATTTAGACAAATAGAGTTTCCTCTAAGTTAACTTTGAATTCATCCTCAGCGGTGCTCCGAGTTGCTTCATGTGTTTTTTCCCCTCTCCACACACAACGATTTTAGACTGAATATTGTTGCTTACTTGTCCTTTATCCTCTCAAGTTCAGTCACTAAGTCATTTATTTCTATCATTTTCCTAAATTGACTCCATAACCCAAGGTCTTACTCTCTTTCGCCAATAGAACCAGAAATTATTGTCTGATGGTGTTAAATCTAGCCGACAGTTTAAATCCATATCCTGTACAGAGACAAATTCTCCAGAGAGAGCCCTCTCCAAGTATGAAATTCTAGTTTGGGCCTCAAAGTTAGTTTGTAGGTTGCCTTTTTCATTCGTTTCTCAGCTGAACGAATTTTATAGAGCACTAACATTCTGGTGTCATTCTCAGGGAATAAATTGAATAAATTTTCCTTGGGAGAATGACTAAAGCTATAGTTTTGACCCCTGAGGGTAACAGTGGGGAAAACATATGTATTGGTTGAAACCTTTACACTGGAGACTCTAGTAAAAAATACCAATACCATGTAGTAGCACCATTCAAAAAACCTAGCTTCAAAGACCATTTATACCAAAGCCAATCCTGACCCTAACCCCGGAGAGCGTGTGCATGATCCAGACATACTTCTGCGCAGTGTAAGGGAGAGGGTGCAAGACCCATTCTACTACCTAGACATAAATATGTCATTTCCCAAGGATGAAGCACAAAGCATTGATGACCTCGAGTTTGATGCCTTATTCGAACAGACTTTGTTTAGGTCTAAATTAGAAACCATCTTAGACCATATATTTTTTTACGAAGAGAGGTTTCGATCTCTAATCCTGCAAGCTGCAAATCTCCCTTAGAACATCCCTCAAATCCCAAACCCCACTAGAGCAATGTCCGCCAAATTTGCCTCCCTTGTGCTACCATCCCAACTGCATTATTTTCCCCAGAACTATAGTCAGGAGGATCAAACTATACGACGTTAAAGGAAATGCCTTGGCCCAGAAGCATTTAGACTAGTTCAAAAAAAATTTTGACCTAGAAGAGGTCGACCATGCAGACACAAAAATGAGGTTGCTTGCGCATATTTTTTCAAGAGAAGTGAGGAAGTGGTTCAAAGCCCTCCCAGCAGCAAGCATTCAAGACTTCATTACATTTGAAATGTCTTTCATCACTATATGGGGAGACAAAAAGAATCCTTTGCAGTTGTTGATGTAATACAACAATATGAAGAGAGTGTCGGAGGAGACGGTGCAAGAGTTCTCAGCCTGATTCATGAATTTTTACAACTCGATCCCCGCAAAATTCCAACCACCTCCCAGGGCTGCGCAGTTGTCTTACACCGACTCTTTTGACAATGATTTCACCTTTTTGTTAAGGGAGAGAAGATCTACAAATTTAGATTCCATGATGAGTGACATGATCAAAGTCGAGGTAAACCTAATGGCATCGGGAAAGATAAAACAAAGTTTCAATAGAGTCGAGAAGAAACCCCAAAGGGATGCGCAGCCATCGACTTCTCAACCTGTAGATGACAAGTTAGACCTGATGATGAAGATGATGGAGAAGCTAATGGAAAGGATGTCCATGGGAAACAATCCCATTGTGCAGGAATAGCATGATCCCCAACCCAAGAATTATAACTTTAGAAGAGGTCTAATCCCACAGATCAAGAAGAGGGAACAAAGAGACCAAGATGACCAGCAAATAAGGACCCCATTCCAAAAAAATTATGTGGACAAATATTTTGATCAGATGTTTGAATATCAAATGCACTGTTGCAACGACAAAGACATGGGTGTTTTTTACAAAGGGGGAACATGATCATTACATGAGAGAAAAAAATGATATTATGTTGGATATGGATGATGTGTTGTCTTAGGAAATGGAATAATTTAGGAAAGGTTATGACAACACTATCATGCAATTCCAAAAGAAATACAATCTTAGGAGTAAAAAGGCCCCTGTAGAGTCTCAGTAGTCAAATCTCATGAGGGATCCCCAATAGACGAATCCCATAAGAAAGGATCTGGAAGATATCCCTTCCACAATTCGAATGAGACAAGACAACCCGACCAAGGATGTGATGGACAAGACGAAGTCAAAGGAGGAAGTTCCCAGGAAAGTGATAGAAACGGGCTGGGAGATATGTGCCAAAGAGGTAGAAAAGGTCTCTCCCCCTTTTAACTTTGAGAATGAAATGGACAATATTAAAATCTATGTCCCTTTCAAAAAAATCATCAAGAAAGGGGAATATCAGGATCAGATTATTAAAATACTAAAGATGGGAGGAAATTCAGACACTTTGAACATCTAAGATGATCACCTTGCCATTTTGTTCAGTCCATGCGTAGAGGAGACGGGAAATAATAAGGACGTTCCATCATTCTATGTCAATCTCAAGGTCCATGACATGACCCTACATAACAACATGCTGGATTCGGGTGCGTCGCACAATCTCATGCCCAAAATGATCACGAATGAATTGGGTTTGGACATCACCAGGCCCTATAAGGATCTTTTTTCTTTCGATTCAAGGAAAGTAAAATGTTTGGGTCTGATCAAAGATTTGGCTGTGTCGTTGGCCCAAATCCCCTCTAAAAATATTTTTATCGACGTGGTCGTGGCCAATATACCCCCCAAATTTTGCATGCTATTATCCAAGTCATGGGCCGCGAAGCTGAAGAGAACTCTGTGGATGGACATGGCGTACACCACAATTCCTATCTTTGGCCAAGAGAGACGGTTATATAGATAAGTACTACTGAAATACATGGTGAGAAGTAAGACGTAGCCGAATAACCACCCCATCTACTCTCTCGATACTGACATTGTTTCTTCCATTTTTTACAATGACCTGAGTTTTGAAGAGGAAGAACCAACAATTGTCATGATCGTCAATGAAAAAATTGCGCGACATGCAGCAGAGTGCATAGACTCGAGGAACTGCATGCAAAATGAGATATGGAACATGAGTTTCGATGGAGCCGTCAAAAAGGAAGGAGAAAGGGTCGGTGTGTGGATATGTCCTCCTAGGGTAGGCACAAAACTCTGTGCATACAAGCTCACTTTCGACTGTACAAATAACATAGTTGAGTATGAGGCACTAGTTTTCGGCCTAAAAGTTTTGAAAGAATTTAGCACAAAGAGGATATTGGTTCATGGAGACTTCGATATTGTGATAAAACAAGTGAAAGGCATATATCAATCTAAGCACCCCATGCTCAGAGCATGAAAAAACCTAGTACTAGACCTCCTCGAAGAATTCTCGGAGTACAAGTTATTAGGGATCTCGAGGGGACAGAATCAGATTGTGGATGCCTTGGCCACTTTAGCCTCAGTTTTTAAAATTCCCATTTTTCCAAATAAAAATTACCAGATTGAATTCAAACATAGTCCGGCGGTTCCCAATAATATCAAGTATTGGTAGGTGTTTGAGGATGAAAAACAGGTGGAAAGGTTTCTCCAGATGAGCAACGAGTTTGCTAATATTAACATTGATGATGAATGTTGTTGAGACGAACATGAAAGAGAATATGTGTGCAGTAATGATGGCCCTTTACAGAACCGGATAGCTGGGAGGGACATAATACAACTAAACAACAATATCATCCCAAAGGGACTAGTTCCATTGGAAAAGTTCTTTGATGAAAACGATGTGACCAGAAACCCCAAGATCACTACAAATGACGAAGATGTTGAAAATTGTAACATCGGGACATAGGAGAATCCAAATATGATAAAATTATCAAAGACGCTCAGTCTGGAGGTCAAGAAGGACTATATCAAACTCATGAAATATTTTCCCGATGTTTTTTCCTGGAGCTATGATGACTTGAAAGTACACGACACTAAAGTGATTCAACACGTCATTCCTCTCAAAGAATACCAAAATCCTTTCAAACAAAAGCTGAGACGAGTAAATCCGCTGCTGCTACCACTAATCGAGGAGGTAAAGAAACTTTTCGAAGCCAAAATTATCGTTTCTTTAAGGTTTTCAAAACAAGTGGCCAACCTAGTGCCTGTGAGAAAAAATAGTGGCGAAATAAAACTTTGTGTAGATTTTCAGAACTTGAACAAAGTATCCCTCAAAGACAACTACCCACTCCCTAAAATGGAATATATTCTGCAAAAGGTAGTAGGGTCCCAGAAGATGTCCATGCTAGACGGTTTTTCAGGTTACAATCAGATTATGGTACACCCGGATGACAGGGAAAAGATGGCCTTTACGACACCATGGAGGATGTTTATGTATGATAAGATGCTTTTCATCCTGATGAATATCGGAGCTACCTTTTAGAGGGAAATGGACATAGATTTTACTGATGAAAAGGACAATTTTATCGTGATCTATCTGTATGACATTATAGTGTACTCTGACTTCGATGAACAACACCTCGAGCATTTGAAGAGGGTCTTCCAGAAATGGAGGAGATTGGGCATATAGTTGAACCCAAAAAAGTCACATTTCGGGATGCAAGATGGGAAGTTGTTGGGACACATCATCTCAAAGGAGGGTATAAAGATAGACCCCAGCAAGGTTGAAGGAATCCTGAAAATCATCACTCTGCGCAACAAAAAGGAGGTGTAGTCCTTCTTGGGAAAGGTAAATTTCTTGAGAATATTCATCCCAAACTTGGCAGAAATCATAAAACATATCACCTATATGCTCAGGAAGGGGAATGATATCAAATAGAACCCCGAAGCCAGGAAATCATTTGAAGATATCAAGATAGCATTGACTAAAGATCTTGTGTTGGCCAACCCAGACTTCACGGAGGACTTCATTTTGTTCTCGTTCGTCTCAGAGCATATAATTGATGGCGTGTTGTTATAGAAAGATGATAAAAAAATTGAGAATCCTATAGCCTATTTTAGTAGGACGTTGAGGGATTCCCCACTAAGGTATGACATTATGGAGAAAAAAGAATATGCCTTAGTAATATCCCTAAAGGAGTTCAAAACTTACATATTATACTCTCATGTTATCACTTACGTGACCAGTAACTCAGTCAAGGATATCCTGACTCAGCCTGATCCTGAGGGAAGAAGGGGTAAGTGGATAGCGGCCATGCTGGAATACGACCTCGAAATCAAGCCCACAAATATGATTAAGGGTTAGGGCCTCATGAAGCTAATGGTACAATCAAACTGCGACGTGATGGGAATCAACTTCATTGTTGATCTGTTAGAGAATCCTGAGGAGGAAACAACCACATAGGTGTCTCAGAAGTTCATTGATTCACCATGGTATATGGACATCATCTAAGTGTTGAGGAATCTGCAAGCCCCTCTGGGTTTAAGTAAGACCAAGGCCAGATTCTTAAAGCTCAAAGTTGTCAAGTTCTGCATCTTGGATAACTCACTGTATTGGAAAGATTCAGGAGGGATATTGTTGAGTTGTATGCTGGAAGATGACACGAAATGAGCCATCAGGTAATTTCACAAAGGAGACTATGGAGGACATCACTACTGGAAAACCACCATGCATAAAATCCTAAGATTGGGTTACTATTGACCTAACATCTTCGCAGATGTATACAAAGAAGTTTCCACTTGCCACGAGTGTCATATTTTCAATGGAAGGAGAAATTTGCAACCCTTGCCGCTGAAACCGATAGGTCGAAGCATTGTTCATGCAATGGGTCTTGTAATTTATAGGGGATATCCATATGCCATCCTTGGTGTAGCACATATGGATACTCACAGCCATGGATTAATTCACGAAATGGATAGAAGAAATTCCAATAAAGAAATCTATTGACACAATCATCATTCAATTTCGGGAGACAAACAGCCTGTCGAGATTGGGATTCCCTATCAATATCATAACAGATAATGTAGACGCATTTAATTCCAAGAAGATGGAGAAGTTTTTTCAGGATTAAAATATAACCTTGGGAAATTCTATAGCATATTACCCACATGGAAATGGGTTAGCGGAATCGTCAAATAAATGTTTGACCAGGATCATCAAAGACTCCTGCAAGACAATAAGAAGGCCTGGCATAAAAATCTCATTTATGTGTTATGGGAGGACAGGGCCACTACCAAGAATTCCATCTCTACATCACCATTCTAGATCGTATATGGAGCGGATGTAGTTTTCCCCACCTCACTGGGGTTGTTTGTCAGGAATTTGCTACAAGAAAAAGAAGTCGAGCTAGATGACATGCATAGAAGGATAAATCAGCTAATCCACATGTAGCAGATGAGGGAGAAGGTGTACAATTGATCACAGCTTCACCAGGAGAGGATGAAGAAAACCTTCAACAAGCACTCTAAGAAGGAGGAATTTCATATGGGGGATTTGGTGATGAAGTGGGACACGAGGAACGAAGATAAAGGAAATCACAAAAAATTTGATAATCTTTCGACAGGTCCATTTAGAATTAGTGCATATCGCGAGAACAACGATTTGTTTTTGGAAGAGATAAATGGAGAGTGCATTGGTTGGGGTCCTGTAAATGGTAGGTTCCTAAAACACTATCTGGTGCAATAAAGTCTGTTTAAGTCACACATCATTGTAAATAGTCATTTTATTTTTGTTTTCAAAGGAAGCATTTCAAGTCAATGTATCAGCAAAAAATTGAAGCCTAAAGTAAAGGCCCTGATTTTATGTTGGGCCTGGTTGAAACCGTGTCAATAAGTTTTAGGTTGTGTTTTTTGTTTTCTGTTTTTCAGTGTCTG
>JASDQU010376453.1:0-11363 GCA_032191745.1 Picea mariana | reverse complement strand
AAAATCTAAAAATACCCTTTTGACGAGAACATTTTAAAAATTATGAATATAATTTTTCCATAATTTTCCGTTGTGTATTTTTAAAGATACGGTTTTTTCATTTCACCGAATCATAATCTCACCTAAAAATATTATGCAGTGATTTTTTTATAAAATTAAATAAAATTAGATAAAAGCAATGAAAATGAAAACAAATTATACCCAATGAAATTAGATTCAATTTTAAAAATGTTGGCATCAATTCTCAAACTAAATTATGAGTATTTGTAGGATTCCGCTACCTCCAAAGATGAAGTAAGATGGAGAGAATTTGCAGTTTCCTGCAAACAGTCCCATTTTCACCTTTTCGGACGAAATATTCTTTCGGCCGAAACCTAGTTTTTAACGGAATCCGTTAAAAAATAAACGTTTCGGCCGAAAAGTATTTCGGCCGAAACATTCTTACCGCGGGAAAATAATTCATTCAAAAAACATTGTACACGAATTTTGACGGCACCGTTAAATTTGACGTGAGAATTTTCGGCCGAATAATATTTCGGTCGAAAGTAATATTTGTTCGGCCGAAAAATTGCCGCTAGAAATTTTGGAGACCCGATTGTCACGAAAATGTTACCCAGCTTCATGATTTTACCCATAAGGAGACAAAATAATGAGCACCATAACAATATTGGCTAAAATATGATACCTTTATTAATCTAGAAATCACTGTTCACTTGCCTCTTCGAGGGGTCAGCCTCTGATAGAGAAGAAATCAAGTACAAATGATTCCACAAGACAACTTATACAATGTGTTCTACCTCTATATATACTCTTTATATATTCTTAAGAACATTCTAGAGGAGGAACTTTCTAGAGGTGGAACCTTCTAGTAAGTCTTCCTACAATAGTTGTGTTCACATTATTACATAGGCCTTATTTACTAATGATGGCCTTTATTACATAACAATACATAGTATTCTATATACTTTAGGGCTCAGGGAGGTTAGGACCCTATTGTGCCCACACAACACCCTCCCTAATTTCTTCTTTTCACCTTTTCTCTAAGAGAAGAAATTAGGTCCCCCCTACTTAACTCTTCTACTGAAAAACTTATTAATCTCTTTCAGGTAAATGGAATATCCCAAATCTCTCTTCTCACTCTCCATACTTTACCATTTAAAGGATTTTAAAGAAGACTCTGACACACCGATACATAATATCGACAAGTTTCCTCTTTCTTTGCTAATACATAGTGTAATGACAAGCATCTTCTTTCCCTTGTCGATATAGTCTATATCATCGAACATCCTTCTTCCTCTGCCAATACGACCCATATCAGCGACTTGGGTTTTTCTTTGTTGATATAATTTCTTGAACTTTTACTCAAAGTTTTTCTAACTTCTAACTCATTGATTTTGGCTATATTGGCGGGTTAATCTTTTTCTCGCCGATATACCCAGTATCAACGAGTTAGTGATTTCTTCATCTATACATTGGCACCATTAGCCCTTGAACTTCTATACATCGGTGTTCGATCTTTCATCATTCACCAATACATGGTGTATCGATGAGGTTCATCTCTCTTTCGTTGATACATCATGTATCAGGAAGCTTCCTTTCTTTACCTTCAATGCATAGTGTTTGTTGTCAAGTTTCCCTCTTCTATTGCCGGTATGCTAGAGAAAAGATGTCAATCCCTCATAGACACTGATCATATTGATAGTTATCTTATTTCTCTTTTCGACATAGACCTTGTCAATAAGGCACCTTCATCTTGAGACCTCTCCTATTCTCATCTAGCTCAAATTCTTCTCATTTTCCCCATTCGTTAGGTTCCCATCATTTCCAATGGTTAAGAATTTTGTTCTTGATTAGATGACTGATGATAGATCACCTACCATTCCTAATCCATTTCATGTTGCAATAGTCATTGAGTCTATTTGTGTCGCCAACAACTTTCATTTTCACATACCATACCAACATGCATATCTTGTGCTTCTTGATTTTATGACTAACCATGATCATGAAAGTGTCATTTATTATATGGTGGATTAATTGCAACATCTATAAGACTTACGTCGGCTCTAAATTGCATCTTAGAGGAAAATTGGTCCTCCCAACTCCTAATAGTGTTAAGCGCTCTGAACATTAGTTGGTTGTTTTTGCAGGATTATATTTCTGAGTCATTGATAATTCACCCCATCTCCAATGGGTTAATTAAGAGCATGTATAACAAATATAACATAGTAACTAACGTAATTGAATTCAGGCAAATCAACAATAAGAAAGAGACTCGAACTTTCATTAAAAAATGCCTTTGCTTGCAATTTTTGGGCATTTTTCAAACTGTAGATTTCATCCTAAAATAGGCCACTTGCATAACTCACACAACTATGATTCTAATGCAACTAACAGAATCGAAATCTGAGGCCTGTAAGTGCCAAAAAAATCACCAGGGAGTTCTCGCCCAAGTCAGCCTCGTTAGTCGTGACACCACCGAAATTTTTGAAGGGCATGGTAAGTTATCTCACTAGAATCATCTCCCTGTGCTCTCTGCATCACAAAAAAATGATGCCCCAATCAAACATCATATGAGCAAGCTATGAGCCTTTGAAGTCATGTTGGGCAACTCCAAAGTTTCCCTCAAAAAGGTAATCTGTCAACACTTTATTTTTCACGTCGATGCACAAAATTGCTTTGCCTAAAATGTTTTGTATGAAAATTATCTTAAAATTTAAATAGTTTTAGTTAAATTGAAATTATTTAAATTTAATATTTATTTAAATAAAAAAGGGAATTAATTTAATTACAAAGAAAATTAAAAAGAGGATTTTAATTTTACTAATGTTTTGGAGTTTGAATACGTAGAAGAGAACGACCCTAAGCCCAAAGTTTAATTACGCCTAAGGCGTTATTTTAAGGGGATGCTCATCTCGAGCCTTTTGTCCTCCAATTAAAACCCGCAATCTGTATCAAATTTGATGTATGCCCATGATGTTGTGATCAATTATTCTTCCATGGGCATGGACATGATGTTGTGACAAGGATCCTAGATCTACACGTATTCGCTCATGATACATGACCTTCTTGTAGCATTTAATAACCCATCAACTTCCATTGCATGTCAGTTAGTTCCGACAGTGCACATTTAAAACTACTCAAGGCAATTCAGGATGGAAATCAAATCTCATCCTACTAGGAGCTAAGAAGTGTAACTACTGCACGCAATCAAGAAGCATGTTTATGTGACCGTGTGGTAAGTCGGTCAGCACTAAGTTGGTCATGTGATCTTTTCCATTGTTATATATAAATCCTTTGAATGGACAATCTCCATTTACATTATCAAAGCTTTGCTCTGTCTACATTCTTCTTCATTCGTCTCTTGATCGATTTGAAGATTAGTTCCACTCACTTTCATCTCTGCAAACCTACCTAAGTATATCATGTAAGCCAAAGAATTTTACATATATAAATGTGTAATTTTATTCCCTTAATGACATTTTTCCTTAACATGTATATATATATATATATATATTTGTGTGTGTGTGTAATCTTATTTTCCTTTAATGACATTTTCCCTCTTATTTTCACATATTCTTAAAAGTTTCACATATTCTTGAAATTCTGCACCTTAAATTATTTTCCTTATTTTCTATTCGTAATAATTGTTTGTCTTATTTTCTATTCATAATTGTTCTATGTAAGAATTGATCAGATTTCTCTTAGTTGCTCCTAAATTTTGGACATCAATTCACATATTTTCATCTATGATATTCTGTAGAACACACACAATAACTTTTTTTAGACCAAAACTACGAAATAAATCTTTTGCAACTTGCATAATACTAGGAAAACAATGAAATAATTGTACAAAAGCTCAGTTTTTTTGTTGATATATTCACATTGAACAAGGTTTTCACAATTCCCAGAAATATGTGAAATTTAAAATTAACCCAAAAGTAAGAAACAATTGTTATTGTTGTTTTATCTATTTTGTATATATTTTATTTTGTTGTTGCTTTGAGTAATCAACGAAATAATTTTTTCCTGTACTATATAGGAAGAGATAATCAACCATAGATTGAATGAAATTGTTTGCCTACAAAGAAATAAACTGATAACTGTTGACTTCTCAAGATAACAGAAATAGCATATGCATGATAGCAAAAACTAATAGGCATAAATAAAATAAAAATAAAAGGATCAGAAGCCCTGTAACTTGTACGCTCTTCTTTTATAGGATCTTCCTTTAGAATCTCCGCCTATGTGGACAAATACATCCATTGCATTTTGTTTCCCGCCGAACAATGGAAATTAACATCTGCCAAAAATAATCCTTTTGAAATTGAGAACAATACCTAAGGGTAACCTAACCATCATGGAAAACATATTATAGGAAACAGATAATGTACGAACATACGTTGTGTATTATTCCATGAGATAAAATTTTCAAAGCTACTGCAAAGATAAAATGACAAATCATTAACCCTCTCTTCCTTGTTTAATAGGGTTACCTGGGCACCCAAAAAACCACATATTAAGGCAATTTTTTCTCATAATACAAAAACACCTTGAAAGTTCATTAAAAGATTAAGAATACTTCGTACATTGTTGACATCCACGCCATCTATTGTAAAATTTGAATTCTCGTCCGAGAATTTTTGGGTTGCCTGGATTATCTGTTTTACCATCAATGGAAGAAGCCTAGTGGCGATGCTTCTATTCTGCAAAACTACCCTGGCTTGATTGAATATCAGGCTCCTTACCTTGACAGAGGAAAAACCATCTTCATAATTTTGGGTGGCCTAAGAGGGCATAAAACCTCCTCCAGAGAATAGGGAACTTCCATACGATTGACTCTGCAGACTAAGCATCTTTATTCTATGCTCTGTTACTCCCCACAGAGAAAAGGGGTTTTCAGATGAAATTTCAAAGAAAACTAATAACTGAGACGAAATGATATGTAGTGTATTCCGATGATGATGGTGGTTTTCTACTACTAAATCTTCATTGATATGGATATTGGCAATTTGAGTGTGGAAGAAAAACTACCATCAATTTCCTTCCCTCCCTCCGTTTCATTCGTCACTTGGTGGTGGCACTTGAAGGCGACGCCAAATGGTGGCCTCGCTCTAGAGAAGCCTGCAAGGTCTTACCATAGTGTCACTCCTAGAGAAGGAAACATTGGGAGCAATTATACTCATAAGCCTTGGTTGAAATATTTATATTTTTTAATTTTCATTTTTCAATTCGTTAAATGAGGAGAGTAGAGCTCACAATCTCTGTATTTAATATCAAATTTTTACCTTCAGCTTTAATTATTCTCTGTAATGATTTTTTATTAAAAGTTTACATTAATTTTAAATAGTTTTTATACTTAATTTTAAATGTAATATAAATTAAAATTAAGTTTGAATTTATTAAATATAAAGATGGATTAAAAAGATCATATATCAGAAAAATTCAAAATTTTATAAAAAAATTAATTCACATAGATTTATACTTACATAGATCTGTAAAATGAATCAAATTTTTATTAAAAAATCAATTCACATAGATTTATACTCACCTATATTTGTGAAAATGAATTTAAACCAGTTTATTGCACCATGACAATTGATAAGAGTATATAACCTTTATAAACTGACATGTTGAACCTTATATTTTAGGTAAAATTAGTTTTTGGATTATCTAAAATATCTCTAGGGAAAATCCCCCAAAATAAATAGTGTTACTAATTTATTGCAGCATACCATTTTATGTTAAAACTCTAATCATAGTTCATTAGTTTACCTAACTGTTATACAGTTACATGACAATTATGGTATATTTGTATTATATATGTACATCTATGTACATTATTATTTGCTCATTGATGATTATAGAGTATGCCTTTTCTGCAATATTCTATTTATCTTTGTTCATCATGATTTCTTGATTGCTTCAGTCATTTCCATTATGTTTCTGTTGTTTTCTTCATTATGAATCTAACAGTGGTATCAAAGAATGATACTGATCTTATGGGCCTGGTAGTTTATCAATGCATTATAGATTTTAGTGTCTGGTAGATCCATGGTAGTTTTTCCATGGAGTTGAGTTGCAATGGAGGTTGTGTGACCTGTGCATTCTGAGAAGAAGAGAGCTGCCAACGTCTATTCTGCAAGGAGGATAGAGTGTGGTTGTGGAAATTCGTGTGAAGAAAATTAGAGGTTGAGGGAGCCCTTCACATGAGAGAGCGCGAGCATGTGAAGGACAATCTACAACCAGACCAGGGTTATCTTTGCGAGCAATATATCTATTGGGAGAATTTCATTCGGCCTCCTCTTCTTTCCTGCGATAGAATTCAATCTGCGTGAGAAGTATTTGTCAGCTCGCAGAAACATACAAAAACTAAAACTGTAGTCTGTGCTGGAATTTGGTCGTTTCGCGCTGTTTGGTTGGCTGCCCACGAATTAAAATAAAGAAGAAAACATGTTTGACGAGGACAACCATTTTGATTCTAGGGCTGGTCGAGTCTTGAATGATGATGGGCTGAAAATGAATGACACAACCAAGAATTTGAGGTAACACTTTAATGTGAATTTTTTTATATTTAAATTTGATTGCCAAAAGACAACGTTTCCAAGAAAGTCAAATCTTGGAAAGAGTGGCTATAAATACACATCAAATTCCAATTTGATTAATGTTAGCATGAGAGAGCTTGGGAACTAATTTTAAAGTTAGTCATCGTTGTGGGGGAAAAAGCCATTGTTGAGAGGAAGCATTGGATTGTCTCCAAAATAGTTGTTGTTTGCATAAAATATTGCTTTATGAAGGTTATAGCTTTATGCAAGATTCCTTAAAAACTTTTGGAGTGATAAGTGGATTTCATTAAGTTTATTAAAAAAAAAAAGTGTATTTCAAGGGAAACTCAAGGAGTTATAAGGTTTTGTATGGAGGAGTTTTCTTCATTGATTGTAATTGGAGTTATAAGATTTTTTATTTTGCCACATGTAAAGGTGTTATTCCAACAAATTGCATTTGCAAAATTGTATTTGGTGTTATTGTTTAAGTTGTAGACCTATCCGAAATTTAATAAGGGGGTGTCTTAGGATCTTTGTGTGCGTCTAAGTCATTGGTTATCCTGTATTTTTTGGCACATTCATGCAATGGACGATCGCTCTTAGCATGCACAATAGGATACATAATTAAATTTTGTGGCATCAACATAAAAACATCTCTCTTCCATATTCTGCATAATGGCAAGAATTGAAGAAATATTTACAATATTGCAGACATTAATTAACTCAACTATAGAATCTACAATTGCAATAAACAAGTGCACTCTCAGTACAATGATTACTTGTTTACAAGTAACGCACAATAAGATTGATATGTTCAAGCTTCAAAACAAACTATTGTTTGATGAGTTAAATCTCTTTCAACACCAACAATGTGATTTCAACAAACAAAATGACATCAAGGATGAAAATAATAAAGACACTCAGTTGACTAGTGATGATAGTCATAAACATGAAGATGAGTTGGATGAAGTCCTTATGTCAGAAAAAGTTGTGGATAGATATGGCAACATAATTAGAATTGTTCGACCATGGGAATAATTACGCTTTAAATGAAATCAATATGGACTAGGATATGAAAAGGATGTTGACAACCTTTTTCATATTTCTAATTATTGCGAACCTGTTTTCTTTGTGAGTGGAGGTTTTTTGAATGATGATAAGAAAACAGAGATTTAGGATATTGGTAAGGAACAGGTACAGGATATTGTTGATGATGATGTTGCTACAAATGTTCCAGATTTGTATGATAATGATAATCGATCGGATACAAAACCCATACAATGCAAACACTATCACCAGTTTGGCCATAATAAGTCAAACTGTTTTGATCTTCACCCATGCAGATTTTGTGGGAAGACAAATCACCTCTCAGTAAGGTGTCATAAGTGAAAGCAGAAACATATTCATTTTGAATAGTTAGGGAATTGGCGTTGGCGTTTGGAATACAATTTATTGGAGCATTCTTATCGACGGATTTATACACAAGTACAACCGTACTTGATTGGAGATATTTCTACAGTTGACGAACATGAATGTTTTTTAAGATTGGATGATATAGGGTATGATCGGGGCCCCTTGTGAATGACGGTCAAGGGAATTTGAACCACTTGTCCCTGATAGGGGGGAAATCTAAAGTTTTCAGTCAGGTTCCAAGTTTGATTTAGAGCCTATGAACAGATGATCAAGTATGCAACCTAGTTCCTGGTATGCAGTCTTGTTCCTAAACATATTGTTCTTGATAGTTTGTGGTAAGCTTAAAACCACCAATTGAGTAGAAGACATGAAGTTCTGCTTGTGAGATTTTTAGATTTTTGAGCCTTGAGCTCTTGTTAGTTTATGGTCAGCTTAAAACCATGCCATTTAGTAGAAGACATCATCTTTTGCTAGACATTCATTTTGTGGTCATCCCGAAACCACCAAATTGGTTTGTGGTCATCTCGAAACCACCAAATGAGTTTGTGGTAACCCTTAAACCACCAATTTAGTAGAAGACATCAACTTCTGCTATTTTTTTAGAGTTCAGAGAGCATCTTCAACCAACCCTCTGAATATTCGCTTGACACATTTTTGATTGTCAAGTAGTGGTAGTTTTTCAAGAAAGAACGAACTTATGATTAAGGGGGGATGTTAAAACTCTAATCATAGTTCATTAGTTTACCTAATTGTTATATAGTTACATGACAGTTATGGTATATTTGTATTATATATGTACATCTATGTACATTATTATTTGCTCATTGATGATTATAGAGTATGCCTTTTCTACCAATATTCTATTTATCTTTGTTCATCATGATTTCTTGATTTCTTTAGTCATTTCCATTATGTTTCTGTTGTTTTCTTCATTATGAATCTAACATTTTATACTGTATTTGAATTCTGTGAGAGCTCACACCCTCGGGGATAATTCCAATCAAATAATAACATGTATTGCAATTCCAAAGATATTCACAAAGACCACTCCACTTTAATCGTGTGTAGGGAGAATAGGATTTCTGAATGATGTCTGTAGGGAGAATAGGATCGGTGATGGGTCTTCTCTGTCGTGATCTTGTGCTTGAGTGACAAGTTGATTTTGCATGCTTCATATCATGATCCACAGTGTGTTGTTGGCATGGTTAGTGAATTTTTGCTAGTCAACCAACCGTTATCCTTTCTTTATATTCTATTTTAATCGAAATAAGCGGCATAACTAACTCTTTGCGTGCCTTCCTTTACTTGGGTTTCCAACCATTTTATTTTATTTTTGATGTAGCATTATATTTCTGTGTTAGATTATTTCTCTAAGTTTAAATCCTTTACTCTGTAACAAGCCAAACGATCATTATTAATGAGACAAATCAATGAAATAAGCTTGATTTCAAATTTGTCAAACAATTTACTCGTTAGATTATTGTATTGCTTATAATTTGTATCCTTGTATATTGTGTTTTTTTTTTTCCACTCCATAATACTTTGGTTAAATCTTTTATTTTTTCAAGAAGGTTAAACATCTTTGTTTTCACAAATTTTGATAGATATCGGTTCTGTGGTAACCTTGTTTTTAATGTTATAGTAAGAAAGATTGTAAAATTTGACTAGTTGATAATATGTATATGTACAACTTGAATAAACCTAATGGTTAAGAATATGTGTTTCCTCGAAAGTAGAGTATGTACAACTTTAAAAGTCAAAAGAAAATTCATTATTTCACAAACAAGAGAATCTCATTACACCAATTTAGTGACATAATAATAATAATAATAATAATAATTATTATTATTATTAAGCAGAAGGCTTTTTTTTAAGGGAGGTTCCTTGTGCAATTTTCGTCGTCTGTCGAGGGTGTATTGAATCATGCCATGTATAGTTTTTTCGAGGACGTATCAAATCATGCCATGTGTCGTTCTGTACTTGACCTCCCTCCACCGCCCTGCTGCACCGCCGCCCTTATCCTTTCCTACCTGGTTATCTTTTCACCGTGCTCAGATCTATTCCCTGGTTATATCCACCGCCCAATTCCAAGGTTGCACAAATTCACCCAGAACAACACATCTTGATGGCTACCAGTTTTACTAGATTGGTTTTATGCCGTTGAGACTTGGCTACCTACGCCTTAAAAATTGGCATGCAACACAGGTCGGGTTGTGATCCAAACACATAGGACTCACGAACAAGATCTGGATCTTTTCTTTCAATGACAAAGCAACAGACTGTGGTGGTTATCACAGGAGCACAATTGGAGGCATCGGGCACGCGTTGGCTCTTGTGTTTGCTCAACGGAAATGCTGAGTGGTGGTCACAGTTCGATCCCTGGCATCCATGGGAGCCCTCGACAAAAATTATCCTGCACTCCACCTCTTGGATGTCGATGTCCGCTTAGACCAAAGCGTAACCAAGAAGCTGCAAGAAGTTGTCTTCGTCCCAGTACAAGGGCGTCGTCCCGTAGCCTAATGAGAGGTGGGGCACGCAGATATATGAGAAGCATCAACGTATCTGGCTTGGCACCTTCAATCATGAACAAGACGCCGCCAAGGCTTACGACAGGATCGCCATCAAGTTCCGAGGCACGGATGCCATCACCAACTTCAACTTGATCGACACTCACCCAGAGGCCGTCATTCTCCGCAACCACTCAAAGGGTGAGATCCTCGACATGCTCAGAAAGCACACCTACGAAGAGAACTCGACCAGAACAACAACGCAAACCTGCCATTCTGTCTGGTGAGGTGAATAGAAGAGTGTTGTTTGTGTGTGCAGGATATTGGTGATGGTCGTTATGGGTATGTACATTACGACTGCTTAGATTGATGTTCAGATAGATAGAGATTGCTCTATTGCCTGTGAATCAATGTGGATTATCATTTATCTTGTAGATTTTTTCTTCCTCCCCAGTTTTTGTTAAGCAGTTTGATGTTCAGATAGATAGGGATTCCTCTATTGCCTGTGAATCAATGTGGATTATCATTTATCATGTAGACTTTTTCTTCCTTTATTGCCTGTGAATCAATGTGGATTATCATATCATGTGGATTTTTTCTTCCTCTAGGTTTTCTGAATCAATGTGGATTATCATTTATAATGTAGGTTTTTTCTTCCTCTCTGGTTTTTGTTGTGGTTGCAAGCGTTCCTTCTTGAGGGTGTCAGCAGTGTAACAACATGTAATAACAATTGATTTTTCAACGATTCCTTTCATGGCATTTGTTAATGTTTATGCCATTATTATAGTTCTTTGCATTTCATAAGATAAGAGCATAATAAGAACAAGATCACCGAGAAATACACATCCACAAGAGACACAACATTTATCCTCGGAAACCCTCTAGGGGAAGAAAACTTAGC
>JASDQU010376443.1:0-10418 GCA_032191745.1 Picea mariana | reverse complement strand
TTAAATATACTTAGAAGTTTATTTTAAAATTGGTTTTAAAATTTTCTTTTTATTATTTCGTTATTGATTTTATTAAAATTGTTTTGTTTTCATTTAAATATTGTTTTTAAAATATTTATTTTTGAACCTTTTGTCTTTTATTTTAATTTTAAAGTTTTAGTTCAAGATTTTTTAATATTTTTTTGTTGAATTTTTTATATTTTTTTTAGCCCTTTTAAAGTGTTTTTCGTTTTTTTTTTTAAATTACATTTTAAAGGTTTTTTTTAATGATTCTTTTATAAATATATATATAATTATTTTTTAAATTATTGTTTTTGGAGGAAAATTTTATTTTATTTTTTGTTTCTTTTTAGTTATTTTTCTTTTTCACATTGTTTTTTAATCTTTTTTAATTGAATTTATAATATATATTTTTAAATGTGTTTTTTGGTCACTTAAAAAAAATATTTATTTGTGAAAATTTTATTCTTTCTATTTATTTGTTTTTTAATGTAAATTGAAAAAATAAAATTTGTAAATAAATTTTCAAGGGACCATTTGGAGTCCAATTTTGGGTTGTTTATTTACATAGGGTTTTGTTGTCAATATCACAATTTCAATTAGGTGGTAAATAGCTATGATTTTCAAGTTTAGGAAAAAACATTTTTTTTACGTAGCATCACTTTTTGATTTAGGTGTTGATTTTAAGGTTTTTCTGAGCTACTGTTTGAGTTTCGAAGGCCATGTTCGAAAAATGTTGTAATTTTGACCACGTTTAAAAATGGTGCTACCGGTAGCACCACTTTTTGATTTGGGGGTTGATTTTCATGTTTTTTACGCAAAAATATGGGTTTTAAGGGCTAGAGTTCTCGTTTTGAGGTCACAGTTCTTGTTAAGTTGGTAACTATGTTATATTTGATAATGATGCTTAGATCATAATCTTTCATGGTATTAATTCACTTAATATATTTACTCACAAATCTGTCATTTGTAGATGGGGATAGCCCTTGTGGAATTTGGATCTATCCTAAAGTAAAGGGGATATTGTACTGTGGTGACAATGGTGCAATTTCCATCTTGTTGCCCCAAGGTAGCACCCATGGTCGGAATTTCTACTAGGGTGCTAGTTTAGGAAGTAACAATGGCCCATGTTTCTATAGAGATGCTTGTTTTAGATATTTTGTCCTTCTCCCCTTCTTTAAATTAGTTATCCACTTCTTCTCCAACTTCTTTCACTTCCAGTTTTCAACCTATTTCACTATTTTCTCCCTGCATGTTATTGCATTACTATTCATTTCCTTTGTCATTTACTTGTTTCACAATGAAACTTAGGCACTTTGTTTCCTTTGCCTTGACTACAAATCCTAATATTTGACACAACATCACTCGACCATTTCCTTCTTTCTCCTCTTCCATGGGATGTAGTGCAAACTTCTTCCCATATTTATCAATCTAGTAAGTGTTCTTTCAACCATTATGGATAGTGCCTTTGTTGTTCTGCAATGGTCTTCCCAACAAGATGTGATAGGGATCCCTAGGAAGAAGATTACACAACCCCTGGTCACTATAAATTCTAATATGGAATTCAACCATACACTACTCCAATAAAGTGACCTTATGCCCTTTCTACAACCAAGGAAATTGGTATGCATTGGGGTGAAGGGTACACTTCAAATTCAGTATCTAAATAACCTCGATGGAAACCAAATTCTTAGTACTACCTCTGTCTATGATAAAATCATAACACTTACCTTCCTTTCAATCTGCTTCTTGTGCTACACCAAGACCCTTCACAACACCATATTATCTTCATTCTCAACATTTAGTAGGAGAACTTGTTCCTCAACCATGAACTCTATTGCGTCTACAATGACACCCTTACATATTTCCTTTGCACCTCATTCAACATCTCTAAAAATTCATATTAATGATGTCTTTGTTTTCCACATTTGAAATAGGGTCCACTGAATCTACTCCCTCTGCTTCTTCCACTCATTGAACTCCTTCCTCTATCAACATTGAATCCTCTTCCAATAGACTAGTTCATGATACTATCACTAGTTTCTTCATCTCTTTTCTTTCTTGGCTGTCCCCTTCCATCCAATTGACTTATTTCTCTTGAACTCCACTGCATCTTGACCAACTTCTCTTCAACCCTTAAGGCTAATTGATAAGCCTCAACTTTTGATTGAAAATTCAACATAGTGAACTAATATTGAATGCAAAACCATAATCCATTCACATACTAGGAAATAGATTCAAGGGTCTCCTCATTTTGGCTTGATCTTATGGACAATCCGTATAAATATTTCATTTAGTCCTTTATTGACATCTCCATCTGCATCAACTTTTGCAACCTCCTTATTAAATTAACAAATAATACATAGATAAGAATTTACTTATCAGTTTCACCACCATCTGATCTCAATTATGAATTTTCTCTTTTCCTTTCATATATCAATTGAGTGGTAGCTTATCTCACCATCATGATGCATGGCTCTTCAACTTGATGTATGCAAACCTTACTTTTCGAGGATTTTCAATCTATGTAAATTCAAATATTTTCTCCATCTTCGTGATCCAATGAACTGGTTCTGGATTTCAACTCCTAGAATATGTACGAGTATCCATCCTAAGTTTGCATCCTAGACTCAAAATAACCCAAATTATCCTCCCTTTGGATGCTCATCTCTCTTCTAGTTCTTCTCTCATGGATCTTGTTCCCTTTCATCCTCACTCTTATTATTTAATTTTTTTGTAATCCCCCTCTACTAGGTTGTTTTGATGTAATCCAACAATTGTGGTAATCACTCACATCTTTGTAATATGTGTAGTGCTTCATTTTCTCCTATGCAAATTCACGTTCACTCCTCTACATGTCATGCTTGGTTTCTTTTCTCCAACTTGTGGATTTCGAAAACGTCTACCCAATCCCAATGTTGGAGATACCTCTCCCCCTTGACAACTCTACCCAATGATCCCCTTTGTTGGACTTTTACTCACCACAAGTTGTCCTACTATGATACCAATTGATGCAATCTCAATTAATATAGAATTCACTCGAATGCTAACCAATCTGATGTAAGCAAGCGATAAAGAAAATATGTTACAAATTTGAATGGATGGTGCCAATCACAATCTAAGCACTCACTAAAAAAAGAATCCAAACAACTGGACAAGGGAATTCGATCATTAGACATAAATCAATATTTACATGTATTATAACATTCAAGTAGGTGGTGAATTTTACAATGCAACACCTCAATTATATTCACTGTATGCATTAGAAATTGATCCTCATGCACATTGTTAAGGAAAACATCATCAGAGATAAAAAATCTCCCCTTTTTCTCACATAGCCAAAGGAGTGCAATTTATTCGTTAGAAATTGATCTGTTCCACCCAACTTTTCCTTCATCCATAGGAAATGTGATTTCTTGGTGTTTTCTTCGACTTAATTGCACAACAACTCTTCAATTTCTTAGAAATTTGATTTCTCTACTCAATTTCCCCACACAACGATTTTCTTTTTCTCTCTCTGCTAAAATAGACAAACTAATGCTCAGGAGTTTGAATTTATTCTCTTGCAAATTTATGATGCCTAAATCAATCTCCTCTCTCTCAATGATCCATTGCCTTGGCCTCTATCTTTCCCAATGTTTTCTTTGCATGAGATTTCATTTGAAATTCCCCCTTTCCCAAGAAAATTTCCTCTCTTATAGCCCAATGGTCTTCCCTTTCTCTTGCATAACTATATTCCACAATTATGTGCCCCAATTATCCATCAACTTTCTCAATTGAATTACAAACCAATGATTCTCGTTGTAAGGAACATGATTCTCCTCCACTGCATGTGACTTGTCCAATTACAAATGTTACTTGTCCATGATGGGTCCTTCCTCATTAGTTTACAGTTAAAGTCAAGAAATAACAATGAGGTTAGTTAGGTGTGAAGACAACGTGTTCGGCCTCTACTTCACCTTTTTCCACATTAATGGACAAGCACGAATGATGTGATGTGTCATAGCGTCTATCACAAACAAGACTTTAGATTTACAAAACAAATTAATAATTGAAACAAGATTGGAAGCGTAATTTTTGTTTGGTTGTGTAGGATAGCTAGTGTACCAAGATTCTCCTACATCAAAGCAAGCTTACATTCAATCTAAAAATGATGTTTTAATATTGATGAATTTTGTTATTAAATAATGGTATAGGTGCCTACTTTATGTATATTGCTATATCTTTCCATTTCCCTTCAAACATGACTACATTTGACATTTGGTGGTGGGCATTAATCACAAGAGCTTCAAGAGACCTGATACACAGATATACCTCAAGAGACTCGATACACAGATACACCTCAAGATATTCAAGAGCTCCTTCCAGGTCAAAGGCATTTTTGGAAGTGGATAGGAAATTACTACATGCCACTATCCGCTACCACACTCACTGTGTGTCACTCTTATGAAAGGGTGGCTACCACGGAAAACATCATAATCCTTCCTTTCTCCAAGTCCCAAATTTATCATTTTTCCCAACAATGTGCAATTTGTTAGTTGTACATGTATTATCATTCCGCAATAGTCATTTTATGTCAAATTTATGATAGACTTTGACCCCTCTAGAGGCAAAAACACACATACACATACAATGTTCATACACCATATAATCCATTTTTTTGCAAGGATAACTACTGGCTATCAATACCAATGGTGAAAATGTGCATTGGGATAGAATGTTGATCATATATATGTTTTTTTATTACACTGGAAATATCTCCAAAGATTATGTGGTGAACCAAGACGGTTCACCAGGTAAATACCCAATGTAGGTAAGACAACAGGTCATAATCCATAAGGATAATATATTAAATAATAATGTATATGACTATGAGATGATGAGTAAAATAAGAATGAGGGCCTTATATACCCATACAGGGGTGCCCTTCCGTGAAGAGACGTGACCTTTCAATGGGAAGGTGTCTCTTCATTATTATTCATTAACTATTTATGATGTATTTATACTTATTATTACATATTATGTTCATAACATTGCCTTCCCCTTAAAAATGCTTTGTCCTCAAAGCATACTTTATGGAAGACTTATCTCTTTCTCTAGATTGTAATATTGACTCCTTATTCTTTATTCCTCAATTAGTGATCATTGATGACTTGAAATGATAGGATATTCTAAGAACTAATTAGAACCATCGAACTGTAAGGGAGTCTTCCCACCCTAAATCGATCTTCTACAAAACTAGGATTTTATAGGGTTCTTGTAGAAAACTTGATGTATTTCGACTCTCCTGATAACTTCTACCCTGAGCATCATTTGTAATGGAGGTAATAATTTTTGAAATATCTATCATTTGTTTCTATGGATACCTTGACTGGTTGAAGTATTGATTTTTGTGATTAGGATGTCTATAAGGAATCCTTGCAATCTGATCTTTGCTTCATGTACTTATATCTTCTTCTTGATTATCTTTTGGAATTGAGTCTTCTTCATAGCTCTGGCTTGATTTTACTTGGATATGTGAAGACCTCTTTACGTCAACTGAATTTGCAAACTTTTGGGTTGTATGGTTGACTGGGTCTGTATTAATTCCCTTATCCATAATCATGTTTTTTTCATTTGAATATTTCTCTATCTCCATAGGTTCAGTCATTGTCCCTTTATCCACCAATGATTCCTTATTGGTAAGAAATTCTAACTTGTCTTGTACTGTCTTCTTATCACTCTTTATCTTCTTAATTTGGGTGAGTAAACTTTGATTATGGGATTTTAGGCGACAAATTTTTGTGAATTTGTCTATGAGGATTTTGTCACATTATTTTTGGATCTCAAGTATTGATTGTTGTTTGTTTGACAATAATATTTTGGAGATTTGATTAAGATATTTTGACGTAGATATTGAATCTGAATTCACTGAGATGTCCTGTAATTTTATTTTTTTCTTCTTGTATTGGTATTGGTTTTGGTATTGGCAATGCTTATTGGTATTTGTATTGGTATTGGCAATACAATGGTATTGGTATTGGTATTGGCAATGGTATTGGTATTGGTATTGGTATGGTATGGTATTGGTATTGGTATGGTATGGTATTGGTATTGGTACAGTATTGGTATGGTATGGTATCGGCATTGGTATTGGTGTTCATAAATGTATAGTTAATGAGAGAGTCTATCCCTATATTATGATGGTTGTTTGGTAGTGTTTGGGGTCTCTCATCCATGTTACAATGACACCCTATTTTCAAACCTTTGATGATCGACCATGTGAGTCAATAGGAATTGTACCCAATATTCCCATTCAATTAGGTGATAAGATTGTCTTAGTAGTTGTATAAATTTTTATTACCCATGTTGACTTCAACCTTATTCTTAGGTGCAATTATGTGTATGCCACGAAAGTTATGGCATATTTTCTCTATCATGTGATGAAATTGTGAAATGAAGGAAACTAGTAGAGGAAAACAAGTGGTGTAGACTCAACTTAGTGAGCAAGGTAGGGAGTGGCAGATGTGATTGAATGGATGTTTGAATGTCCCAACTACATAATGTGGTGTTTGATCCCAAGCTAATTTTGACTTGTGGCCTTATTTTCCCTAAATTATTAGATGATAATGGATTTTATTGGTGTACTAAAAATTATTGTCATTGTTGTGTAACAGGATCAAGAGGAGACCATGGAAAGAGGACGTGGACGACGTAGACCTAATAAATCACAAAGAGGAAAGTGTGTGGAAGAGGATATAGCAATGAAATCTGGAGATACAATAAAGGTAAGAAGAAAAAGAAACCTCAACCAAAGGAGGAAGGTCTTTATGAATTCACAAATGCTACAACATAGAGGAGATAAAGTCATGTTTTTCCATGTGGCCTTTGAGCTCAAACTTATTGTTGAAAATGCACAAGAATGGTGATTAAATGTGATTCTATGATCAAGGGAAAAGTTTGAAAATTAGGATGGCCATGTGGGATAGGGATGTTGGATACTTTTCTTGTTGAAATTTTGGATCGATGTAAATACCTAGGGTCTAAAAAAAAAATCAACTCCAAAACATGATATCAATATGTAAAAAATGTGACTAAGGTGAGGTTTTTTGTTGCATGGCATATTCGTTGTAATGATATAATTGATGTACTAAACATTATTAACTATGTTGTGTATTACAGGATCTATATGAGGTCATGGAAACAAATAATGTCATATCAAATGAGGACACAACGTATGATGCAGGAAATCAGGTACTCTAATTTTGACTTAACTTAGGAAAAATTGATCTGATGGCATTTTGTGAAACATCAATCTTTTTTCATGAATATTTTGAATTTTATAGTTTATTATCCAATCTTGTTAGAAATTAATGCACGTTGTTGATTATTTTAGATGGAGATTGGAGAAAATGTAGAGTTTGAGCATTCAACTAGAAAAAGAAAAAGATATGTACGTGGACGTGGACCTAAAATTGTTAAATCACATAGAGGAAAATGGGTGGAAGAGGATATGGCAATGGATCCTACAGACAAAACAAACGATTCCACTAAACAAGAGGTTGGTCTGGGCTATAATACATGGGATGAATAGTTTGAGAAACTTGTTGTTTGTGGATGTTATGTATGTCATGGAAAGAAACAATTCAAACGAGCCATTGTGCAAAGACATTACATAGATGATGATATTCCAATGGGTAGTATGCCTCCTACAATCAATTCAAATCCAATTGGAATTGTGGTAACAATTTTTTCAATTTGATATAAATAATATGTATACTTCTTTTAAACATTTTTTTTATATTATTTAAATAATTTTTTTTTTTCTTAATGAATACTTGCAAGATAAAGTTATTAGTTTACATTTTCCTAGAGCACCAACTTCTATCCTAGAGGGTGATGATCATTTAGCATATGATAAATCTAACAAAAATATGTGCACATATACTAGCTCCGAAGATGAGGATTTGATGAAAACAAGTAACGGAACATAATCACTTTAAAGATGCATAATTTTCTTAAAGACAAGGGGAAGGTGGACTACATACCCTATGAGAATGAATGTTATGGAGATGATGAATTGCCCCTAAGTTTGAGATCAATTTACAAAGAGACATTTTATCATAGACTATATTGCACCTAGTCCAATGATCAACAACTACCTAGAGTGTATGAGGTGTTTCAATTTTGGGGATACAGTTACATGATATAACCCTCCAATATTCATGGAGAAAAAATAGGCCTTTTTATTGTCCAAAATGTCCATGTGGGATCTAAAAATAGAAACAATTCACAACAAACCACTAGGAGATTAATGCTATATTATGGTCCATCATATTACAATGGTGAATGGAGAAGGCTAGAAGAATATAATCCTAGCATGTCAGCATATGCTCTAATTCGAATATGTATACACAGTCTCCAATTGGAAAGTGGAAAATAAATTAATAGAGATTATCTTATGTATATAGATGGACGTGCATACACACACAAAAATATTGCGGGTTTTATAAATAGTAGTAAGGGAAGGGACCCTAATGTAAGACCAAATTGTCAATTTGTTGAAGTTATAAATGATAAAGATGGAGATATGGAAAGAGAGGTTGATAGATTGATAATGGTTGAGGCTATTATGGACTTTACCATTGGGGATGATTTATTGATTAATTATCCCTTCTTAAAACACACTCCCACATGAAAGAAAAGGGAAGAACAAGGTATCCCTAGGGATGTTCAGAAGGGTAGAAAACCAAAGAATAATCAATCAGTGTGGATTGACATTTTATACACTGTGTTGTCAAAATTGTGTTTTATTTTAAATTATTGTATAAAAGAAGTAGTATATAAAATAATATCCCGCTATTCAATTGATGTATATATGTTCATACATTCTTTATTCTTATTGGTTAAGACAATATATTTGATTATATTTATTTTAAATTGATACACTTATGATTTATCCAATTCTTTCCAAACATTAAATAATGCTTGTGTTTGTTAATAGGTAGAAGACATTGATGATACACCTACTAATACCCAAGATAAACATGGGTTATTAAGATTTGTATGGGATGATCCAAACCATCCTTTAAACCATACCAGGGAGAAAAGAGAAACATTGAAGACAATACTACCAATGATAAGTTTGAAGAGTCGATGAGATTAGCATACAATGATGACATGCCACATATATTTAATGATGATGATGATGATAGTAAAAATGCAGTCCATGAAGAAGGATTGAATGAAATTATTATAGATTTATTTGGGCATGGAAACAATGATGACGATAATGATCATATGTTTGACAGTAATGATGATAGCAAGGGTAATTACCACCAATGTAATCTTAATGATAACAACCCGAAAGAATTAATCAAGCAAGCTGCGAAGACACCCGTGTTCAGATCGAGTGTAAGTAGAACCTCAAAACTTGCATGCACATTGATATTATTAGAAATCAAATTAATATTTAGTTGGTCAGACAAAGGATTCACTACCCTACCAAAGTGAGTTGAAATGTATTTCTTACTTTGCATTGTCAATTGGTGTAAGTAATTCATAAGCATTCATCAAATACATTTATATTTATGTTGAGGGGTCCTAAATCCTTTTAACTCAACAACAAGAACCAAACCCGCCACTAAGGCCCAATTAGACTCTGCAACGTTTTATGGTGGAATGGTTCTCCAGATATTTCGATCCAGCTGATTTATCGATGGGCTTTACGTAGTGATTTACTGGATATCTTCTTATGAAAGTTCCTCCTTCAGTTTGAGCATTCTCTTTTTTGTATTTTCTTTTATTAGACAGGTTTGATAAAAAAATGTGTGCTGGTATAAACTAGCTGGTAAAAGGGGGGTTCTTAACTACTGAAGAAGGTTGAGCTTGGGATAACCCTAGTGCTCAAGCATGCAGGTAAAGATATTTACACCTGTGACAAGCCTAGTACTAATACATTAACTTGTTGGTATTTCAATTACTGACCGAGATACAATTATTGAAAGAAAACATACATGCAATAAAATGATGGCAAGAAAAATAATTTCCTTAGATCTAGCATTAATCACACATTAACACAATGATTTTCTTTCATCATTAGAGACAATAACTACAAAACATATTGAAACAACTAACTTATAAATAGATTTAGAAACTCTTACTCATTACAACATCCATTCATGAAATAAAGTTGGAAGTAATTCCTCCTTATTGGCCCTTGGTTATGAAAGAAAGAGAATATTACAAAAGAAAAGGTGAAACGCGAAAGGAGGTTGACTGAGATCAGGTCGAAGTGGTTAAAGAAGAAGAAAAGATGGAGTGAAGCCCGAGAGAGAAATTCGTTGGACGAGGAGATCGAGGAAGATAGATAAACAAGGAAGATGGATTGTGGACAACTCAACAAGAAGAAAAATCCACCGGTAGATGATTTGGAGAAC
>JASDQU010376442.1:0-11363 GCA_032191745.1 Picea mariana | reverse complement strand
ATTCAAGCAATGTAATGAGACATGAAGAGAAGTATTGTATTTGGAGCGATAGCTCAATAGGAGGATGCCCCCACGAAGAGGCAAGTGAACAGGAGAGGATCCCTTCCATAATAGGATCCATTGTATGGTGTTTCCCTACCTCAAGGGTTTCTATAATAAAGTTGTGGTTTTCTATATGGTTTCATATATCTTGTGTGGTGATTCTATTCAGATATCTTTGGATCTATTGTGATATTTTGTATTCAATTATTTGGTTCTTAACATGGAGGAAGGGCGAGGGATCACCAACGGGGGTCCCGACGGTGGAGGGTTTGGTTCTGGAGGGATGGAAGGAGACTTGGCGGGTGCATGATACTGATGACTATGCATTTGCAGGAGGATTTCTTCCTCACTGGTGAGGAGAATCGTACGATCTGCTGGATTGTTGGGGTTGAGGTACTGTCCCCCCTGAGGTGGGGGATGTTGTGTGTCATGTTGGGTGTTTATCACACCTTGATGTGGAATAGGATTTTTCAGCACAGCGGGAGGGGGTTGTTGCACGTATTGTTGTGGTGCCTACTGAGGGGTAGGTTGAGCAGGAGAATGAGGAAGACTACCAGAATCTTTCAACCATTTGAAATCAATGATCCGGGGGCAATGGTGAGTGTAATGGCCAAACTCACCGCAAAGGGCACAAGGGAAGATGGTTTTAACATTATTTCTCCCTTGGCGTTTATTATTATTGCCCCCTTGGGGGTTTTGGTTCCCTTAGTTCTGGTTGCTCCCAGTTGGTTGGTGCTGTGGGGGTTGATTCCCGCCTTGACCTGGGTTGTTGTTATTCCTGTTTCGTCCTTTCTTCTTGACATTGTTCGATGGATGAGTTGGGTTGGCTGTATTCAACTGTTCAAAACCTTGGTATTGTTGAGCAGCTGAGGGTTGAAGAAAATTTACCCCCTGTTGGCAGCCAATTCAATTTTTTCCATTGCCCTATAAGCTGCCTACACCTATGTCTTCCGAAATTCAAATTGTCATCACATTTTGCAAATAAACGATATTTTCATTTCTTACGACACTTGTAAATTGGTCTCCATTTAGTTTTCACGACTGCAAGCGTGAAAACTCCTCCATCATTCTTTGAACTGCCATGATCTTTTATTGATATTTTGAATGGCACTTACCTTTAGATTATCATTAAGTGGCTAAAAGATTTTTGAAACTGTGCCTATTTGCCTATTCTTACTTTGACTGTGCAACTTGATTTTTATTTAATTGGCAAGGCATTGAGCATTAAAATTTATGTTTTTTGAAACTTCCCTAGTCATTGAATTACATAGGGGTCATGGTTTATTTTTTTTTTATATGATGTGATCCTTATTGTTATATCTCTTGTCTTGTCGATTTTATGAAATCGATTGTTACAATGTTTTTAAAACCTTTGATTAAACATTTATGCAATGGCGCATTGGTTAAACATTTGGGTTTTGATTTCACATTGAATGACAATGGTTTGAAATATTACAATGGCGCATTAGTATATCATTCATCGTTTGATTTTTGGGTTGGCTAAATAGTATGGTTTGAATTATGTTATAATTGTTTCAACAGAGGATTTATTTGATGGTTGTACTTCGCCATTACTATTTTGCATGGAGGTAAGTGATTCCACCACCCTCGCATGCACACATTAATGCTTCCCCTTTGATCGTTCATAGTGGTTAGACTGAATGACTCTACTCTTATGTGCTGGTGTTTTCGAACCGAACCCTTACCATGTGCTCACACCATGGCTCCAGTCATGAGGGCTGAACCAAATCGCAGCCAGGCTCTGTTGATGTTCAACAGTGCCCGTGGTGACCTCGAGGACAATGGGTGGTTCCCGTTCATACAAAAATTTGAAGGTTTTAACCTCTGCGTGGTTAGGAAATTTGCCATGACCTTTGATGGCTGTCGAGCCAAGGTCGGTGATGTTCAATTGCAAATTGACGAGAATTTTATCAGTCTTCCTATGGGTTTGCCTGCCACTGGACAATGATGGTCCAACAATTGCAAAGTAGAAGAGGTCCCTTGGACACTGCTCTTCCAGTCGCGTAAGGTTAGCTCCTGTGATAAAGGCTTACCTGTGACCATGCTGAAGCAACACTGGCATTACTTATTGATGATTATCAAACAGTTTATCACCTGCAAAGGTCGGTATGGTTTTGTTTTCTTACACCACCTTCGTTTGCTTATGGTTTTTATGGGTTATCAACTCAATATGCCATATTATTTGCATAGAAGCCCGTTTAAGATATCTAAGAAATACAAAAAAAACCAGGCTGATAGTAGCCTTTTTCACTATGGGATGGTTAAAATGATTGTTGTTTATCATTTTGGTTTACACGGAGATGATCAGAACAATTTCCTTTCTCGTAATGATTTTGTGGATTCGAATCCTCCACAGGTTGACAAACCTGTGGTGAGCGAAGACAAGACTATACCCCCGGTACCCTACAGTATTCTTTTACCTAAACCCTTGCCCGATTCACCTATCGACCTACCCCACTCTGTGACCAAGGATGTCGAAACTGTTAAGCCTGTGGGAAAGAAACCCAAAGCCAAACCCACTGCAAATTCCAAAGGCAAAAAGAATGCCTGTCTAATTTCTCGGATGGCGAGGAATAAGCTGAAACCTCCTGTCGAACTAAACCCTATTGTGTTGAGTGAGGATTCCGACTCGGAAGTGGAGTGTTTCCTGGCAAGTGAATATCCCTATTTGGAAGGCTTGTGTGAACCCTCATATGACTTTGTGACAAACCTACCACCTTGCTTGCTAAACGACCCTAGCTACCCAGGCATTAAGCTACCTTGTGAAACCCCCGGTCATTCATCTAAACCCTCTCCTTCTCTGTCAAAGCCTACAGTGCCACCCTCTGATCAATGCGGCTCGTGTTTGGAAAGATATTATCTTGACGTGCCTATGTTACAATCAAGAATTCACTATTTGGAGGATCAGGTTGCACGGCTTACCATTCAAAAGGATGAGTTGCAAGCCACTGACAAGAAACAGAGGACGACAAGCTCCATTTTGTTTGAAAATGTGGAATTGGCCACGACTGTGGTGAATTCTAAGCTGGTGTAATTGGATAGCCTCGTCGTCACACAGGTATGTGTAATATCAACCATTTTTGTAAATAGTATGAGTTTATATAATGATTCAAATTTGGTTTTGAATAGATATGTTCAACATTGATTGGTTTCGTTACATTGTATACTTAGCCTTGCTTTGACTGAATGGATTTCGTTTCCCAGTTTAGTTTCGATTAGATTTTAATTGATTTGATTGATTTGGTATGGATTTGATTTGTTTGATTTAGCCAAAATGAATGCCCTGCTGTCGATTGAAGTTGTTTGATAGACACAAGTTGTTTCTCATATTCTCATTCTGAACACAATCGCACTTCGTTTTGATTTCATTATAATGTATATGCTATGATTGGTAACAATTGTGATATGGTCAACTGTTACGGTTTTATGTCTATATGGTTTTCAAACATCTCGAATATAGTTTGGATTATTTTAAAAACGATTCTGTACAAATTCACCCAAATCGTGAATGGATTCAATTCGTAACGGTTATGTGAAACCCAACCAGTTAATTCGTTTTGGTTTGCTATTAGAACGACCCTGTTATCGGTTGGATTTGTAATGGAAATGAATATTAAGTTACAGGTTGATTTGTAAAACGAGATTGGATTCACTATTATTCTATATTAAACTCAGTCATGATTTGTTTCGATTGTTTCCCAGTTTACGATTATCATTTCTTTCGATCTGATGATGGTTGTGATCACTATTAATTGATCCTGTCTGTTGACTATATAACGCTCAACGATTGAAATTTGTGGCGAATTTTGGTTGATGCTGTTATACTTACCCATGATCGTAACAGTCTTTCCATCTTTGTATTTAATTAAAACAACATGAATCTTATGCTACATTATTATAGCTATAACGATTGGATTCTGGTTTTGTTGGATTGGATTGTATCGCAGACGATATGACTCACTATGGATTTCATTTGATATGAAACAGTCTTGTTACTGTTTGACCCGATTTTATGGTAAAATGAAACAGAATATTCTTACCCCTGTTTCGATTAAATCACTTTTGATTATGTTTTATATTGAATGATAAAATCATTTGAATCATTAGTGATTCTTTTTAAATGATCTATTGAAAGAAAATTGGATTTGATTCTTTTAAAAAAAAGATTTGATTTGATTTTGATTCTGGTCCTGTATGCTATTTTAGACTAGGTACAGAATCAGATGATTTTGTAGCTAAGTCTGTAGAATCAAACTTTTATTATTTTATTAATGAAATATCTTTCTAACTTGATATTTTTGATCTATTGCAGATGAATTCGAAATTACAGTGGATTTGATGAGCAGTTAGGGGATATTTCAAAGATTTCACTTGCATTTTAGTTTCCTAGTTTAGTTGATTTTGGGAATATCTTCCCTGATTATGTAAACAATTTGATATTATCCACAAGGAGGTTTTACCCTGTGGAGAGACTTATAAATACTTATTATTTTTGTAATAATTGATATCCTCATTCGTGGGAGAACAAGGATATGGAGTTTTAATGCAGACTAAGGCAGAATCTGGTGTTTTGTTGCAGCTTTAGCTTCTCATTATATCAATATTTTGTTTCATGTTGTGTATATCAATTTGTATCTGGTAATGACTACTTTATCTATCTTGATCATTTTCAAATGATATAATTTAATCACTGTAATCCATATCTGATTTCTTCTAAGTGTTTAAAAAATGTAGCAATTTCTTAATTTAGTTTGCGAACGACAGATTTCTCTTCTTCATAAGTTGAATTATAAAATATAAGTTTTTGCATAACATGTTTCCCTTATTGCAGAGATTTATAAATCATAAAATTGTTATGATTTTTTATGTCTTGTTTGTCCTGTAAACAACTCAAAGAGAAGCATAGCCTATCGTTTACGAGAAGCTTAGGGATTAACCGGTGCGAGTTTCCTTCCTCCGACCAACTTCAAAGTCATCATACACAGGACAAAGTGGGAGCGTTTCCAGGTTAGTTTATCATTTGTTTAGTAGTTTAGTTTGGATATTAGTTTAGTTAGATTTATAGGTTGAATTAATATATTAGATTGTTTAATTTTAGTAAATATATTAGATTGTTTAATTTCAGTAAGTCTTATTTCTTATTTATAAAAAATCAAAAAACATATCTCGCTGTCTTAGGGCAGGAATCAAATGAGTTTTATAGGTTTTATTCAAATCTGCATCTTGTAGATATTGTATATTTGTAAGTAAGTTGTAATTCAATTAGTAATTAGACATTTAATTGTTAGAGTTAGTGTAATAGTAATTGGTAGATTGTATATAATAGTTAGAGTAGTTTATATTTAGTTTTAGTTTAATTTAGTAGTTTGTTTTAATTAGATTAGTGTATTAGTTTGTTTTTAGTTTGGTTTGTTTTATTAGTTTTAATTAGTTTCTTGTATTTAGTTTTAGTTTAGTTTGTTCTATTTGTTTTAGATAGATTAGTTAGTTTAGATTAGTCTTCTTTTTGGTTTTCTTAGGATCTTAGAGCGACCAACGGAGCCGTTAAACTCGTTAGGGTGGTTCATTTCAAACGGCTTGGGTTATTTAGACAACCTCGGACCGGTTCCACTCTCTCAATTGATAGACATAGATTTTCGCCCATCAACAAATGGTGCTAGAAGGAGGGCCTGAAATTTATTAATGGCATGAGGCGGTCGCAAGACTCCTCCCCCCCCTAATCGCTCACCTATAGTGACTAGAATCCATTCACAAGATAATATTCCCCCTCAAACAACAACTACTTCAACCGAAGATCCTCAGATCACAGTTGAGCCAGCAACCCCTAATCCTACAGGTGGTGATACACAAGAGATTATCCATCAATCTCTTATTAAAACACATAGTGCCTTAGCTCATCTTAGGCAACCAAACCGTCTGTGGGGTCAACCTTTAGACTTCTCTGATATCAGAGAGCAGTTAGGTGATATTAACCTCACTGTGAATCCTACAGATCCAAACACAAATACTACTGCAGGAGGATTTGGGACACCTCCTTCACCACCTCCATCATCTCCTTCCTCTTCTGGAGGGGATTCCTCGTCTGATGAAGGTAAATCACCTTCTCAGCCTTCCACACCCACTACCCCAATGGCAAATCAGAACAACCCTGCTAGACCCTGTGTGGACCAGGATGCTGTAGCTGTACCTGAAGCCCAACACCCTTTACCTAAGCACCCGGAGAAGTGGCTTCCCAAGTTCGATCCCAATTCAAAACAGATAGCTGAAGATCATATCAAAAAATTTATGTTAGCCATCAGACTCCGTAATGTTGAACATGAAGATGTTGTCTGTAGGTTGTTCCCTTATACTTTTGAGGGTAATGCATCCACTTGGTACTTTGCCCAACAGCCCCATGCCATAGTGTCTTGGGAAAAGTTTGAGTCATTCTTTTTGGAAAAATTCAGAGATGGTAAACCTCCGTAAGTCTTCATCATGGATCTTTCAAGCTTAAAAATGAACCCAAAAGAAAAAGTTAAAGATTTTAATCAAAGATTCTTAACCCTTAAAAATCGAATCCCTGCAGATTCTATGCCTGCTGAGAGTCTTGTAATAGATTACTACACTAAAGCTCTACATCAAAGTATATCTATTTGGGTTAAATGATCTAAAAAGGCCACATTATTAGAAGCCTTCGAAGAGGCTACTCAGATTGAAAAAGACATACTTAGCCTTAAGGACTCTTCTAGCAACGAAACTGAGACTGTTTCTTCTTCCAAAAAGAAGATTGAAATTCTCCCCAGACCTACACAAAGCAAAACACAACCTGAAAACTCTGATTTGGAAAATTTAACTAAAGTTGTATAAAAATTGTCTAATCAAGTTATAGATTTAAAAAGGTCAACTGAAGAAGCTTCCTTGAGTAAAGGACCCTACAAACCTCCTTTCTGAAAGCCTTTTCCCACCAACCGGCCTAATCCAAACTCCGAAGGCTTGAACCTAGAAAGTTTGCAATGCGCTCTTTAGACAATTCTAGAAGCCCAAGATAACTTGATGCCTCCTGAAATCTCTCAGGAGGAAGTCGAGCAGGAAACAGGTCAAGAAGAAGAGTCTTCTCCAAACATCTTTGGACACTTCTCAGATAGCATCTTTCAAGCTAACTTCGAGACTGTTCACCCTTACAACACTAGGAGTAAGACAACAAACAAACCTACTGCCGAGAACACTACAACTTCACCTCCCAAGTCATCTAAATCAATAGAAACTAAACAGAGTAATGTCAGCCCTAAATTAGATTATGATGTTATTGAAGATCTTAAAAAATTAAGGGCTAACATTTCTATTTATGAGTTGTTGAAGTTTCCATTTTTGTTACAAAAGATGTTGCAAAATATTTCAGAAAATGGCAAGAATGGTAATTCAAATGGTAACAAGGTTGTGCAAAGCAAAGTTCCGCAGAAGACCTCCACTAAAAATAATCCTGATTCTCAAGATAAATGAAGCCTTCCTGTAACTCATGTAAATAGTGTAAATAATGTAAATAATAAAGTAGCATTAGAAACTGCGAGTAAGAAACCACAAGCTACTACTCTAAGTACTCGCAAAAATGTACCTCCTTTTCTTTTAACTTTCAAAATCTTCAACAGAAATGTGCATAATTGTATGGTTGACTCAGGAGCATCATCAAATGTGATGCCTTGGTCAGTCTGCCAAAAGATTAATGCTAAAGTGGAACCATCTTCTTTGAAAATCATACAACTTGATCGAACAAATGTAAAAGTTATAGGCGAACTGAAAAATGTATTGATTAGATTATTGTCTAACCCAAAGGTTCATCAGGTTATTGATATAATTGTGGTGGATATTCCAGAAGTGTATGGTCTATTTTTGAGCAGGGACTGGTCGGAGCAGCTAGATGGTTACTTCGCGACGGACTGGTCTCACTTATGGCTTCCAGAAAATGGTAAGCCAAACAAGATCAGGGTGAATTGTGAGCGTTACCTTAAGTTCACGGTCACAGACTTGAACGACCCTAATGAACCATACACACCTCCTGCTGTTTCACCTGAAGTCCAAGGGATGGACATCTACTTTGGAAATTTCATGGCTGAAGTTTCACCTATCAACAATCCAGAACAGCAGTCCGAGATCATAGCATATGTGCAACCAACAACTTCTATGCAACAGTCCCATGAGCCCGATGGAAATCAAATTTGGTCTCTATATTTCGACGTTTCCAGGTCTAAACAAGGAGCTAGTGCAGGCTGCATCATTATCGATCCGACAGGTAACAAGACATTATTGGCTTGTAGACTAGAATTTGAATGTACTAATAATATCACAGAATATGAAGCTTTACTGCAAGGTCTCAGAAAAGCCTTGGACATGCACATTCAAAATCTGATTGTATTTGGCGACCTTGAAATAGTGGTCAGACAGGTAAAATATTCTATACACTGTCTTTCCCCACATCTCAAAAGTTACCATTCTGAGGTATGGAGTTTAATGAACAAATTTTCTGCTTTTAATATAAATTCCATTCCTAGATCAAATAATGACGAAGCAGATCTACTAGCTAATGTAGCCTCTAAACTTCTTTCTGCAGAAGGCTTATCCCCAAACACATTCTCCGTGGAGCTATTGTTTTGACCATCTATTCCTGAAAATATCACAAACTGGAGAGTATTTGACGATGATCAGTAGATCATTAACTTCCTGCACATGGAAGAAACCTTTCAAGGCGCAGTGATAGATGAACAAACGCACGAAGACAATTTGCATGACTTTACGGTAATACCTAATCCGAAATCTCCTGAAGCTCTATCGGACATGGTAAATTACATACCCAAATCTGTTGTTAGACTAGAAAATTTTTACGATTTTGAAGATAAATTTAAAAAGACGGTCAATTGCAAAACTAATAGTTCCTCGTTGTCTTATGAAAAAGTCAATTTAGGGACTAATGAAAATCCTCAGTGTATCAATCTAGTCTTGGGATGTTCTAAGTAAGAAAAAGATGCTTTTGTTAGATTATTTAAAGAATTTAAAGATGCCTTTGCATGGACTTACGATGATCTTAAAACGTTTGATCCTAATATTATACAGCATGTCATCCTGATGAAGCCCCAAACCTTACCCTTCCAACAGAAACTGAGGAAAATGGATCCTAAATTAGAACCGACCATACAAAAAGAATTGAATAAAATACTAAGCACTAAAATAATTTTTCATGTTAGACAAACTCAATGGGTATCCAACCTCGTCCCAGTTCAGAAGAAAAACGGGGAAATTCGACTTTGTGTCGATTTTCGAAACCTCAACAAAGCGTCTGAAAAAGATAATTATCCTGTCCTGCCATGGAACAGATTCTTCAACAAGTATCTGGTTCCAAGAGGCTGTCTTTACTGGATGGTTTCTATGGATACAACCAAGTCTTGATGTCTCCACCAGACCAACTAAAAACTACCTTCCGTACCCCGTGGGGCACTTATGGTTATCGCAAAATTCCCTTTGGATTGATTAATGCTGGTGCTACCTTTCAGAGAGCAATGGACATTGCTTTTCGAGGCTTAATCAATCACTCTGTAGTAGTTTACTTAGATGATGTGACCGTTTACTCTAAAAACAAAGATGATCATCTAGCTCACTTACGATCCGTTCTGCTACGATGTCATAAATACGGCATCTCCTTAAACCCCAAGAAGTCCATCTTTGCAGCAGAACAAGGTAAATTACTAGAATTCATTATGTCTAGTGATGGGATGATTATTGACCCTGAGAGGACTCAATTCATCACTAAACTTCCCCCACCTACCTCCAAAAAATCCATGCAGTCTTTCCTAGGCCAAATTATTTTTGTGAGAAGATTTGTCCCCAGTTTCTCCGAAATGGTCAGGCCTCTCCAGAACCTGATTAAGAAAGACACCCAATATCACTGGGGACCCATATAAAACAAAGCTTTTAATGACATAAAGAAGGCCATAATAGACACCCCGTCTCTTATGAGCCCTGATTTCTCTCAAGATTTTACACTCTATACTTTTGCCTCTGATCGTTCCTATGCTGCAGTCCTAACTCAGAAGAATTCCGAGAACAACGAAGTACCCATCGCCTTTATGAGCTCTGCTTTCAAAGGTGATGAAATTAACTACCCAGTGGTTGATCGGAAAGCCTACGCTGTTTTCAAAGCAGTTAAGCACTTTCGGTCCTATCTTTTGAAGTCAAGGACGAAGGTCATTGTCCCCTATCCCGCCATAAGGAACTTGTTAGTGCAAAAGGAGTTAGGAGAGAAGAGAGCCAACTGGGTCACCTCCTTGCAGGAGTATGAATTAGAGATCACGCCAGCACAGATTGTGAGAGGCCAAGGATTGTTTAAGTTGGTTGTTGATTCATTAATAGGACAACAAGAGGATAGCGATACGTCAGACCTAGAACAACGCGATCAAAGTTTGATTTGTTGCACAAAAAACCTAGTAAGTCCTTGGTACGATGATATTAGATACTGTCTTGAACATGGATTAGCACCCCGTCACCTTGACCCCACCAAGAGAAGAGTGTTGAGACTAAAGTCTGCCTCCTTTCATCTAGTTAATGGTGTGCTGTTTCGTCAAAGTTTTGACAGCGTACTGATGCGCTGCCTCGAAAAAGATGAAGCAGAAAAAGTCTTGCTTGAGTTGCATGCAGGAGAAGCTGGTGGTCACTTCGGTGGCGATATCACTACTCATAAGGTTTTAAGAGCCAGTTACTACTGACCCATGCTTTTTAGGGATGCCCATGCCTTGTGTCATAAATGTATTATCTGTCAGAAAGCATCAAGGCGGTTACAAAAACCAGCCTTTCCCTTGCAACCCATCTCAGACGATTCTCCTTTCCAACAATGGGGCCTTGATATCATAGGTCCTATTAACCCTCCATCCTCACAACAACACAAGTATATTGTGACAGCCAAAGACTACTTTACTAGATGGTCTGAAGCCACCACGCTAAGAATTGTTAACAAAAGTCAGGTGATTGCTTTTCTGAACTCGAATATCATCACTCGTTTCGGTATCCATGATTGTCTAGTCTTTGATAACGCTTCATACTTTTCTTCTCTAGAAATGAGTGAGTTCACTTTGGATAAAGGAATAAAGCTAAAGTATTCTGCTTGTTGGATCATGTTGTCATTGATGCCAATGGTTTGATTGATTGATGTCATTGATTGATGTCAAGTGATTGATTGATGTCAAAGGATTGATTGATTGATGATTGATGTAATATAATATGTATTGTCCTTGATGAGAATGCATATATGAAGATGGATCAATGAGTTGTCATTGATA
>JASDQU010376438.1:0-11363 GCA_032191745.1 Picea mariana | reverse complement strand
TCCGGGCTCCAAATCATGCTGTGGTTCGCAATGTTTGTTGTTTGTTGCAGCGGGGTGTTAGCAGAGCAAGCTCTGCAGCAGCTCCGGTTTATCATCGCTTCAGTTTTCTCTGTTCTTTTGATTTTCGTCAGTGGGCACTATACCACCTTCGCCTACAGCAGCCGGCGCACCATGACGCGCATTTGGGGAAGGCCAAGGCGGGGAGCGCCTTGGAAGCCTCGGCGTCCATCCATTTCATGCTCAGCCTCGTCCTCTTTGGACTCCTCCTCTCGCAGTCACCATTCCCGCAGCAATTCCGGCCATCTCTCCTCTACCTCGCTTCATGGGGAGCAGGATCACTCCCTCGCGTGGGCGCTGGTACCCTGTGCGGTTACTCCTCCCCCTCGTTCTCCTAGCGACCCTCCAGAGCATCCCCCCCACCCCGAGCCCGACCTCCATCAATCCTTTCGCGGCGCAGGTCCTCTTCCCCGGGACGCTGCTACTCCAGAGCAGATGTGGGAAAGTTTGGCGGCACTGTATGATTTGGCGTTTGGCATTCGCCAGGGCGTGGACGACCTGAACTTCCGTCTCCAGGAAACGGATTTCAAGGTCGACACATTCCTTAACACTCTCGCCTCCCTGCAGGACTCCCTGCTCCCTAGACAGCACGAGGACTCTCCAGCCCAGGCACCGAGTGCGACTCAGGAAGAAGATACTGACGCGACCAGGGGTAAAGCTATGGACGTGGACGTGGGAGCAACCTCGGGCAGCAAAGCTGATAATACTGTGGACGATGGGGTCACCTACATAGAAGAGGAGCCGTGGACAGAAGACTTCCAGCCCAAGTGGCCCGAGTATTCTCCGTATGTCTAGCTCATCAGTTAAGCTGCAGCTACCAGATGTTTATTTTGTCAATTTCCTGCTGTTTATGTTAAAGGTTTTAAGTGCAAATAGGTAAATAAATGAACAAGTTGATACCTCTGAGTTCATGGACTGGTTTCCCCTCTGTTGGGGCAGTCCATTTACCTCAGACTGAACATCATGTAATTTGCTCTGATACTCTGTTTTTGAGAGGTCTTTAATATATTATACTTACTTACAAAAAAAAAAAACAAGCAAAGCTTTTGTGTCAAAAAAATAGCAAATGCAACATTTCAAAGGGTTGATCCTTGAGGTGATTGCTATTGTTCTTCTCATTTTTTTGGTCGTCTTTGCTTTTACATATTGTACATGGATTTCCAAGAGTCATTCAAGTCTAGTGCTTCCACCATCCCAACCTCAAGCATTGTAAAAACAATAAGATAGTAGTGACTTCGATTGGGTACTAAATGTTTGAATAAATTCATATTCAATCACCTTCTTAATCTGAAATGTGAATCTATTCTCTTTACAGAGCCAAAGTGTTTTATAGTGGTTTCCAATTCAGCTATAAAAATCTGCAAAACCTATTGAGAAAAGAATGGCTTTTATGTTTTAACATAATCATCATTAACAGGAAATACGAGGAAGAAAAACCGTTATAGAGATAGTTCTCACTTAAGTTTCTAAAGCTAAACTGCATTTTGCTCTTGTCTAGCAGCCAATAATGAAATGTCACTCAGCCCTTTTTTAAATTGCTCAAGCTTTTTCAGAATTGGCAAGTGTAAGAGCTGTGCATAATATTATATAGTATAGTTTGTTATGCTTACAAGCTTGAAGCAACTACAAATGTTATGGTGAATTTTAATATTTTAATATTTTTTAATATATATATATATATATATATATATATATATATATATATATTATTTGTCGTCCCCAACCCGCCGTTCCCTGAAAAATTTGAGGGTGTGCCCAAGCCATCCCAGGGATGCGTCCCACTGTCCCTGTCGTTCCCCCATCCCGAAAACCAATGCAACATAGCTATATATCAACACTGAAATCATTACGCTGCCAGATATCCAAATTAGTAATGCATAAGAATCATAAACAAAACATAATCATCCATGGCAAATCAATAAACCATCATTTCCAATCCCTCATGGCAGCACAAGCTGCTATCACAAGACAATGTGTTGTCATCAATTATTCAAAATGCTACCTCTAAGCAGCTAGGTGGTAGACCTCTCTTCGAGTTTTAAGCCAGAGCAATGAGCAAAGAGGCAATCTATATCAGAAGCTCAGCTAATAGTAGGTTCAACAGAGGTTAGGCTACCAGAAACTCGGTTTACTTTAGAAAATTTAGGTCAGAGGTAGCAAGACTCTGAAATTCAATATTGTTGACCAAAATGAGGTCAATATAACCAAGCGCTGCTGCAAATAAATGGTCGGGGGAGTACATGATATTGCTTCTAATTTAGACATGTTGTGTTTGCAAGAAGTTAAAATAGTTGGTTTGATGTTGAAAATGGCCCTTCGACGAATCTCGCCAAATGCTGCTACTTCTTTTGCTAACTATGTAGAAGGTAAAGAAGGTGCTGCAACCCTGGTTTCCCCAAAGCTAGCCAATATATATATTTGAAATATTACAAGGAAATATCATTACATATTTGGATCCTAACATCCTTGAGAGATGAACTTGATGGTAACAACTTGATTAACTCCCTCCCTCGGCAATGGAAGGAACCAAATCTGCAACATATTACCCAGCTCGCAAGCTGAAGGCAATCAAGTTTTGGATCTCGATGCTTTAAATAGTAATATTTTTTAGTCCAAGAAGGAAAGTATTCTGCCACAGAAGCACAAGATGTGATGAAAGGCTTCCGCATTAAAACTGGCATCTCCTTGCTCTAAAGGACAATTACATATGAAGCAGCCAACGATATTGACCTTAATGACATTAGGAAGCAGTAGAGTAGTCCACAGAAATTCTGGAAATCTTTACAGGATCCAAAACTCAAAATAAATTGGATAAAGGAATATATAATGAAAAAGAATGCTTTCAAGGATATATATTGATACAACAGGACATTTTTCCTAATGCATATGAATATAATAGAAGATGCTCTAACTATAAATAATAACCTCACCTGGATTCTGAATCTTTGTTGTTCACTGCTCAATGATAGACAATGGAGCCAGGCTGTCATTTTTTTTGTCAAGAACTGCATTCATAAAGCATTACTTAATGCCTGCAGGCATTAATAGATCTCTTCGATATCTAAACTATTTTGGATGTTCATGAACTTGAAATACTTCTGATCTCAGATTACATGGAATTAATTGGGCTCCTAATTTGATTTAAATAACCACTGCAAACAGTTTTCATAAGAGGCTTTCTGCTCATGTAAAAGCCTGCTCCAAAGTTCAACAGAAATGTTGCTTGAGCTATTCCTGGACTCTCTAAAATGTACAAACTCGGAATTCCAAACAGCCATATAAGATGGGTCATGCCTTACAAAAATGGGCAATGTACAAACTCCCTGATGTTTCAAATAGACCAGGTTGAACTGGCATACTGCTGAAATACCCATTGCTTTCCAAGTTAACTTTGTAAGGTAGACCATTCTATTTCAGCAAGTTCCCACAGAATAAAATGCAAGGACAGATGTCTAGAACTTGATAACCTTCTCTTGTGAACAAGGTAACGAGTAGAATTGGCGTTTTGGTGACTGAGTTGTTGGCACGAGACATGACTTCCTTTTAACATGCCCTAGACTTCTTTTGCAGTTGTCTTGCAGAACTATGATGGTTGAGTTGGTACACTCTGTAGAGACGTGATCTGATAGATGATTATTTGACACATCTGATGGTTAAGCGAGGACATGCTCCTCATTTTAAAAGCTGTACTTGTCTACTAGGCAAAGAATTTTATTTCCATATGCTCAGAAATTTCAAATCACAATAACAGTATCTGCCACTAGAAAGTGACATTTTTATAATTGATACAATATGACCTCAGAACATTGCTGGTCTCAACTGTTGGCATACTGTTTTATGAGATTAGAGAGTTTTCATATGCTGAATTATGGACAGAAAGTTTCTCCATATAATACTCTCAAATTGTTGAGATAGTTGACAATGCTCATGGACATCCAAGAGTTGCTTCTTTGATTTGGCTATGACATACTTTTTTTTGCTTTGGTTGTCAAAAAATTAGGTAGTTGACTGCTGGGGTTCTTTTAGAGGTATGTACAAAACATTTACTGTACATCAGTAGCAACATGTGCCAACTGCTGCAGTGATGCTTCCTGTAAAGGATCAATATTTTTAACATGAACAGTTACCATCTGTTTAAGCACGTGAGTCATAAAAGATCCCTCATTCTGAGCTCTTGGCAATATGCAACTGTTGTCATATCCTCCACACTAGATAACATACAGAAAGTCCCATCACATATCTGTAAAAGCACATATAGGCCCATAAGATAGATTTTTGATAACTCCAATCATCAATGCTGTTGCCGTCAAATATGCAGCAGTGCAGTTACTGTATCAGCACTTGGCCCTTGTGCATAGATATCTGCAAGAACTAAACACAGTTGGGGCTATTTATACTGTCAGTTTGCATCTTCATGTGCCCCTCCTGATGCTCTTATACAAGGACTTGTTTCTATCAGTAATTAAGCTCCACCCAACACAGATTTTGCCTCTCAATGTGCAGATGCTTCCATTGGGACCACAGCTAGATTACGTTTGCATATCTTCCATAGTTCCTCTAATTCAATCTCCTCGTCTTGAGCAACTTTACAATCTTCTCTTTCTATGATATTGTGAGGATGGCAAACCTGAGCAGCTTCATCTAAACCTATTTCAGTTCTGGCATTCTGTCTGGCAGCATCCATTACTTGTGACTTGTATGTTTCCGCAGTCTTATCAGAGGTGGGTACATTGCTCAAGGATATATCATCTACATGCATCTCACTATGTCCTCGATTGAGATCAGCTGCAGAGTTTCTTTGGACTTCAGTTACTTGTTCTTGACTGACAAGTTCATCAAGCTTAAGGACTTTGCGAGATTTGCAGAAAAAGGTCCGACACTGATCTTCAGTTCTTGAATGAACATGGGAAGAAATACTTTGAAAATCCTTACCGTACTCGCTTAAAGCATTTATAAAAAGACATCTTTCATTGTCAGTCCAATCTGTATTATTGTCCTCGTGGCATTCTGCTGTGGAATTACAGGTCTCAAAATCAACTTCATATGTCTGTGGTGGGTCTATTCCATCAGTTTTTTTCATGAATTTCATGGAGTGTGGTTTCTTATAAAAACTTTCAGGAATATCTGCAGTACTACGAATGCAAGAACCTGTTGCCTCAGAAGTAACACCATAAGTCCCTGCTAATACATCAGCTGCAGCAGTGAATTCTGTCTCAGAACCCAGAAAATCTGTATCTGCAGTTCTACCATTGTCATGTTTCCCACACACTTCACCTCTGATTTTTTCAGAAACAAGAGGCATTTGTGTTCCATTACAGATTTGTGAAGCACCTTGAATTCTATTTTTCTGACTGGTATCCATGGTTAAAGCTACAGCAGCCCCCAATACATCTAAAGAAGTTGCATATGAGATATAGTGCCGCCTGTTCCCTAAGGTTGAGAGATAAGGCCTCGCAGAAATATTACATTCTTGCTTCTTTTCGAGACAGTGCCTTTTCTTACTTTTCTTTGGATATTCAGATTTATGGTTTTTGTAATAGAACTCGACGCAATCTGCCACTGTCTTGTGCTCTAGAAAGGATGCAACTTTACCGAAATTTTTCCTGAATATAGCAAATTTTGCCCAAAATAATTCCTTCTCTTCAGATGTCCAGGGGTTAATCATTTTCCGCTCTTTCTCAACAGCTACAGGATCTTCCACCAACCCATTGTTTGTCAAAATTCTGGAGAAGCGTCTCCCTTTATCATCCAAGGTCATTGTTGGCATCTTCAAGAAAGCTCTATGGATGTTCAGATGAACATCTAATGCAAGCCTCCTTCGTAGCAAGCCTTGCTGTGATGTTGGAACCAAAGTCAATGCACCTGCTGGGTTGAAGTAAACAACATTCATTAGAGGAAGCACAAAATGTAAGCAGTGAATCAGCAATAAAGAGAGACAATATCAGAAGGTATGGGATGAAAACTGAACATAAATCTCCAGGGATACCTTTCATGCATAATCAGTTTCAACCCTCATCAGTTGCTTCCATCTATCTATGGCTTAATCTTATGAAGAGTGAAATAGATCTTGAACTACTTTAGAAAAAAAACAAATGGAGATCTCCAGATACATTTTCATGAATCATAATTAATCAGTTTCAACCTTCATCAGTTGCTTCCATTTATCTATGGCTTACTCTTATGCAAAGTGAAATAAAACCGATGCTACTTTCAAAAACATAAAATGGAAATAGTAAAACATGAGCAACACTTACACAAATCTCTAGCATATCTACCATGGAAATCATAATTAGCTCTTATAATCATTTCCATTTATTTACAGCTTAGATGTGAAAACTAAATTTATTAATCATAAAGACAGAAGAACATGCTAAAGCACAATGCTTGCATAGAAACCAATGCCCAGTACAAGTAACAAAATCGATTGAGCCTATGACATAAGTACGATGAATATGATAGCCCCAAAGGTCCAGAACATTCTCATAATCAATGCTCATGTAATATATAAATACACAAAAGTTCATGGGATGATTTGCATCACTGAAAGGGCTATCTGGTATTAGCAAGCAGATATTGTAAATAAGCTTGGTTTCTTTGTCTGTGATGGTTAGTAAGTGATGATACACGTCTTTGTTTGAAAGAAAGGATTGTCTATTCCTCTTGCAGAATACTTATCTTTTTATCAACCTTTAAAGCATAATGTGGGTTGCAAGATATACCATAGATAGTAATGTAGCAAATTGAGGTACCACTTCAAAAATAGTGTCCTATAATATGGCATGCCACTTAATTACAATGTATAGATTTTAATAAAAGCAAATTTAAGAAAAAAAAGAGTGCAGCAAAGAATAAAACCTTGAAACAATTGAAGAAGTGCAGGGGAATGATAACAAACACAAGTAAATAAAACAGAAGCTAATCAGAATATGAGATCACCAGAATGCACATTTTTAAGCAAAATGTACCATTAACAGAAAAAAGAAATAGACTTCAAGTGAAAACCACAATAAACAAAAGTTTGGAAAGAAATGATATGGAAAGAAAAGTTAAGAGAATGGACAGCAGCGTAATTGCTTTCATGGATTTGTGTGATCACATCTTTTTGTGCCTAAATGGCAGGACTTCATGGATGTTTTGCTTTTATGCCAAGTTTCCTTTGGGGACAATAGTTTAATGATTGTCTGTCCAAGTGGCAATTTCAATAGGTTTCACACTCTTTGGTAGCTTTAATAGTCTTTAAAGTTTTAAAGCCAACCTTTATTTAGCTTGTGGTGGCTGCCAAACGGTCCACTTTAAAAAAAAATACACACCATGTACATATCTTTTACATTTATGGTTAAAGGAAGGATTTATACAACAACAACAACAAAATATTAAGGGAATGGAACTTCACCATTCAAATCTATCTCAGATAGAAAAATAAGGAGGCAGAATAATTTAAGTAGTTTAGTGTTAGAAGCAATAATCTTAAGATTCCTCTCTGAATTGTCTTCAGCCATATTGCACAAGTTTGCCTAGATTCCTGTCCCGTCTTTCTCTTGAATCTTAGTGCTGAACATTGGCCAGGTTGTTTTCTCCATCATTCCAACTGCTAAATGTGCAGTTCACACCCAACATAGAATTAGAGAGAATAGACCTTCACTTCTAGATAGCAAATGACTTACCAAATTTTGGAGTATTAACACTCGAATAATATTTAATATTTATATTGGAAGGCACTTTACAGTATATACACTAGTGACATGTGACGAACATAATGTTAATTTCTCTGATTGGGAATGGTTAGGTGGTTAAGCCACCATAAACACTTAGGAATATTATAAATTGTAATGAGTTATGAGTCATGACATAAAGGATGTGAGAGATGTATCACTGCAGCATTATCTGTGAGGAATGTATCATTGCAGCATTCATAATAAAGATAATTCTTTATTTTCTCTATCCACCATTTTCTTTGTGAATATTTGCACTGTGCATCATAGATTGTTGTGTCGTATCAGAGCAAGACTCTGGACCTGTGTTAGAGCAGTTTGAGTAATTGAAGGTTCAATGTCTAAGGAACGTGGTTTCCGGTGCCACCAAAGATAGAAGGCAGGAAAATAAAAAAAGAAGTCACTGTATTCAAATAATTTAGGGCTAAAGTTCGAAGTGCAGATATTTTAAAAGTCTGAAATGTTAAAAGTTTACTTAGTTCATAATTTTTTAGGAGCCTTGGAAAGTTGATCAATGGAAGAGGAAATATCATACAGCAGCAGCAGACAAATATTTCCACTTGGCAGACTAGTGATTACTCATACACCAGTGATAGTACTTTTTAATGAGAAGTTTGCACACACGAGAGAATAATAATTCCGCATATATTAATGGCATCCACACAGGTATCATCTAATTCTGCAAACATTGTTTGGACCTCAGCAATGGTGACTCTCAATGAAAATGCAAGGAGATGACAAAAGCGAATGGAAACAGATTGTAGCAGACTGTCTTTTGAGACACTAGCAAAAATGTGGATGCAGAAAGGACGTCACAAGAAGACTAAAAGCAGCATATGCTTACTCAAAAGCTAAGAACAGAGAAAATCGAGGAGATAGAGACCATTGGTGGACAATAGACCCGTTTTGTTCCATTCAAAGAACCATGGGCAGCAGAACCACAGTTCACAGATATGTTAGAGCACATTTATGAGCAGAACAATGCCATATACACTGCATCACGCTGAAAACATGAAAACAAATGCCAGGTAGAATGGAGATCTGCTAAGGCAGAGAAAGATGCCTCAAGTAATTGTCAGATTGCAGCAGCAAAAAGCACAAATGTGGATGCTCGGAAACAAAGAAGAAGTAGAATTCCCAGGAAAAATTTGCGATGCCCAGAAGTGAGCAGAGATCGAATGCTCAGAATGCAAACCTTACAATGCCAGAACAGCAAAGCCATTACAGCAGCGTTTCAGTTCTTGCAGAGTGAATGCAGTTGCAAGATAATTTGATGGGGCACAGATCTGAAAACAAACATGAAGATAACGTTTTACACCTTGAATGATAACTTAGGGCACAATTGCAGACACAGAATGCTTGAGATTGGCAATATTTTTCCCACCAGATCTGAGAGGTGGAGCATATGTGAAAGCAGTAATTTACTAATTTTAGATGTACAACAAACAGTGAAATTTCCTAGGGCACAAAAAGACATCCATTGTAGACATGGCAGACACACAGCAGTAGACAGAGGTCATATTTTAATTTCCTAAAATGTTAAGAAGTAGAGTTGTTTTGCAGAGACACAATTTTGGCATGTTGGAAACTGGTCACAATATTGAGGGAAAACGAAGTATTTGCCCCAAATACACTTGGCACAGAAAAGTTGAAAACCATTTCAAAACATCTGTATAAAATATTTTCAGTCTATACCCATAGTCTGTTCTATCTAGGGAAATGAGCCAGGTGAAAAAAAAAGAGGTCATACAAATTATGTTGAAACCAATCAAGACTACCCGTTTTGAGTGTCTACTAAGAGTCTTCAGGAAAAGGGTAATAAGAGTTGGAATCCTCGGTTTGATAGATTATTAAGGTGAATCCAATTAAATCCTTCCTTCAGTGTATGAATACCTGAGGGTGATGTTAATCTAATACAGTTGGAAGATTGTCTAGGTCGGTTTTGATGGAATTCTACCTTCAAAATAAGGGATATGGCAGTCTGATTGAACACCGGTGAAGATACACAAATCTAGAGATGAAGAGAAGTTGAAGAAACTGCATGTAACCAGCTTTCCATCCTAGAGAACCAGTGAGCAATGAAGTTGGTTACCCAAGTGCCTCAGTGGATGGTGGTAGACCCATATGCAGTCTTCAAATTTTGACATCATCTTGTATTTCTTTTTTGTAAAATTCTGTAGTAAAAATTTGAACTTTTTTATAGAGGGGTAAAATCTAAGAAATACTATTTCTGTTTAAAAGGGCACACACTACATGGTCGATAGTATCCAACTTTGTCGATGGCAATATGAAGGGTCCCAAGATGCCTGGGGTCTGGCATCAAGACCTACTTGGATGTTTCAACCTCCAAAAGGTCAACTTGATCTCTTGATTATGTTTGTTGGTAAAAGATTGGCCAAGAAAGGCCTTTCTATTAGAGGGATTTGCAGAACCATATGAGCACCTACTACCAACAATGGCATACTTGTATGATCTTAACAAGCTCAAAAGCAAAATTAATCAGACAGGTTGTTTATGAGGACATTTGTAGAATGATTCCCTAAAACTGTGTTTTTAAAATGCAACTCCATGGATCAGGTCCTACCTAGAGAGATTAGAGATGGAATAGTGGGAAGCCCTTCCACAACTCAATGGAAAAGGACCTTTATGACCTTGTAAGACACCTTCGAAGTTGCCCCACTCTTAAACAAAAGATAGGGTTGTTGAAATTTCAGTACATGGTGATCAGCCCTGCAATTATTAACCTAGAACACTGAAAAAAAACTTAAGGAACTCTCAAAACTTCTTTTGTTCGCTAGATCTGAAAACACATATGCTAACTGAAAAGTAATAACAGCAACTAATAAGAAATTGCAGCACTCAAAAAATCATCTGTTTTTCTAATTAACTCGGGGAAGAAAGAAAACAGAACACACACTTGCTGGTAAACTGAATGAATAACAACTTAGGGACACCTCTACTAGTGTGCCCTACTTAACTAAATCAAACCCTTTTCTATTCCAGGGAAGTGCAAGTGCACCCAGGCTACATGAAGAAGTTGCTTATAATAGAGCACCTCACTCCTAGAATAATGCACCCTACTTTAAAACTGGAAACCTTGTTCACCATGCACTCTAATTTTAGAATAGAATTGAAGATCTACTTTATAACTGAACTGAACTGAACTGAAGACAAAAATAACATTTCTATCTATCTTTGGTGCATGCATGCATGTGCCTTCATTGCTGAATCCTTAGATATTGCTATGCCCTTCACCTATTACTACAGACTGCCACAGGTACACTGTTGCTGCTGCTACAGGCAACTGGTACACTCGTACGCCACCAAAGAGGGCGCCCATCTCCCTTCGCATAGTTGTTTCTATTGTAAACTTCCCTCACCGGTCCATCTGAGAAGAATTGGGCCACCAAAGAGGGCGCCCATCTCCCTTTGCATAGCTGTTTCTATTGTAAACTTCCCTCACCGGTCCAGCTGAGAAGGGCAGCTTCTAATAAATAATTAGCACGATTTTTCCGTCAGGCAGTTAACTAAATAAAAAGCTAAAACAGCACTTGTCAGTCAGAAACTATGTTACCGGATCCGCCCGGTCTGAAT
>JASDQU010376421.1:0-11364 GCA_032191745.1 Picea mariana | reverse complement strand
TAATAAAGCATATCTTTAATTTCATTATAGAATATTTTAAAAATTCTTTTTGTTAAATCTATTTCAATACATCTTTTTAATTAAAAATACTTATTTTCATTAAATGTTTTAAAGAGATCCATTTTTCCATAACATTTTTAATATCTATTTATATGTTTACTCTTAGTATAGTGACACGATACAATTTTTATAATCTTTAGACATTTTGTAAGGTGAAATATGAAATCTTGATAAACAACCCCTTGTAAATAACATGACTTCATATATACTCATTCCAATGGACTTATGATCCAAAATGGATCCAAAAAAACGAATGGAAAGTCAATTTGGCGATTTATGAAGGTTAGATAAACTAAGAAAAACAATGCAAATGTAAAAATGAATAAGACAAAAAAAATTAACTGAAAAAGAAAAATCAAATTGGAAAAAAACTAAGGAATGAGAAATGAAAGGTCATGTCCTTTGCCCTTCCCATTACCCCATCTCTCTCTATTTAATCCAATACTTTCACTCTCAAAGGGATTTTTTCTAGCCAATATAAGAATATTCATAGAGATCCATGAGCTTCCTTGTAACTAGAGATCACCAAAATGAGAATTGAGCAAATATTCGAAGATGATTTTTCCATTTGGGTTTCTAGGGTAAACATTGTGTCTTTGTGTATGGATTTATTGGTGGTTTAGTGGATTGTATTTTTTTTTTTAGATGCATGATAATAGTTGTTGAGTTTTTTTGTTTCTCATGAGCATTCGGATTTTTTAATTCCAAGTATAGTAGGACTTTCATGGGAGGTTCAATAAAATTGAGAATTGTTTCATACCTCTACTTGTGCATTATAATGCCTTGTGACTATATGTTTTTGAAGTAATTATCTCTGTGAAATCATGAAAATTCTCCATCCTGCACTTGATTCCATTGTTATTCTTATTATTATTGAGTCCTCTCTCAATCCTAAATCTTATAAATATCAAATTTACTTTCTTCTTTAAACTCATATCTCAATTAGTTTAATATGAATTGTTGAAGGAAATTCCAATGGATATGTGGTTATTACAACAATATGAAATCAATTTGCAAAGTGAAATCAACCTCTAGTAATTTTTGGGAAGAATGAGAACAATTAGATGACACAAAGGGTCTATCGCATGGAATCCCCAAGATAAATGGCTATGATTATTTTTCTGTTGCAAATTCTTAGTCGAGTTTCCATTCTTATCCCTAAATTTCAACATTACAATCCTCCTTAGATCATTGGCACTTTTTTTTATCAATGTCCTCACTGTTGGGAGAATTCATAAGAAGAGATGGCTCTTTTTGAGGCTACACACACCTCCCTTAGCATTATTTACAATTTAGAATTGTGCAAATATTGTGGAAGGTCGCAAACATACAATATGTGGTCGTACAAGCTATACATTGTAATTCACTTGCTAGCTAGGCTATACATTATAATTCCTTCCTAATAGGTTGAATTCCTTCTCACCTTGTCGACTATACATTAACCTAGGTTGAATTACTTCTCACATGGTGTAATTCCTTCTCACTTGGTTGATTCTCTCTCACCTAGTTGAGTTCCTTCTCACTTGGTCAATTCTCTCTCACTTGGTTGAATTCTCATTGGTTAGTTGATTATCTTTCACCCTAGATGACTTCTTTGGCTAGTTTATATTCTTTTGCTAATTCGAAATCAAAGGAGTGTTCAAATTTAATGGAGTTGATTGTATTTATTCAATGCATTATTATTCTTAGAGAATCGATTTGTTCTACATAGAGTAACATGGTGAAATTTATCTAATAATTTGAGTGTGGAGAGTCTTCTATCACCATAGATATTAGGTGAACATATGAATCTATGGTAATTATGCATACATAATTGGTTTCTATATATACTATCATGTTGAATGCACATGTAACCAAGATCTGATCACTTGAATTTATAGCCAATAAGTTAATTATAGGTTTGGAGAGCTGTGGGAAGAGCTGTAGATTACGTTGGGTTAATTATCTTCACATCGACATCAAGCGTGAAAAAATTTCACCTAAAGAAGAGGATTGCATTGGCATCTCAAATCCAACAAAATGAACCTGTAGAAACATAACTAGACATGCTCACAATTGTATCGATGAGTGGAATGCTCCATTGTTGAGGATTGACCTTAGTTTTCCATAGCACTCAAACTACTAAAGTCTTGAAACTAGAATTGAATATAGAGAAGACTTGTTGGCCACCATAAGAAATTAACCAACGAGGTAATCCATCACACAAATAGAACCATCCTTACATTCCTTTAGAAGAATAGTGAGAAGAGAGGTGTTGTACTTAGAATTGCATTGTGCACAAAACACCCTGAGATTAATTTTGGAAACAAAACACTCAACATCATATAGATTTAGAGATCTGACAGTGATTGAAACATTAAAAACATATAATTATTTTCCATTGCATTGTTATCTGGTTTCTTTTGTGTGATTTACATGGATAAATGATCCAAATAATCAATCTAGATCAAAGGTTACATAGAGAACATAAGCCTTGTATCCATTCCAAGAATAGAGATCTTTGTAAGTTCTACATAATATCTGTGTTGGTGAAGCAAGTGGGATATAAGTCCCTCATTTACAAATAATATTGGTATTATATTAGTTGAATCCTTGATTGTGACATAGCTACTTGAACCTTATTGACCTAGCATGGGTAAAAAAAAAGAAACGTTGGAAGACTTAAGTGTCATCTAAGATTAACTTCAAGAAGAGAACAAGCACTTGAAGGAACATGTCCATGTTGTACTATGTTGTCATTGATGTCAAAGGGTCGATGTCAAGTATTGTCATAGTGATGTGTTTGTATCATTGATATATTGATTATTGGTTATATGGTCATTGATGTAATTGTTGTCAAAGGGTTGATGTCAAGTGGTGTCATAATGTTGTGTTGATATTTAATGGATTTGTATCATTGATGTCATATCATGTTTGATAGGAAGTAACAAATGGATGAACTCCAAAGTGGTCCCCTTATGGTGCAAGCCCTCACAAGAAGAAACTCTTGGAAATATTTCTCAAAGCGGTCCCCTTATGGTGAAATCCCTCACGGGAAGACACTTTGTAAAGTCCAAATGGTTAATTGGTTGAGTAATCCTATAAGTATGGTTAAGGAACCCAAGTTTGGTTAAGGAATAATGTAATGAAGATCAATGACATTGTAGGTGAGACTATTCTAGATGGATAGTATGTGTCGTGCCATTTCCAGTGATATGTGGTATGTCACGTAGTTCCTCGAGGTTGAGGAGATATGACTTAGTCAAGTTGGAGAACTCTCACGAGTTATCTAGAAGCCTATAAAAGGTCAAAGAAATCAAATTATTTTAGAATATCCTAGAAGAAGTTGACCATTCAAAGTGGTTAGTCATGGGTTAAGTGGTTGCAACAAGAAAACAATTAAAAACAAATTAGTTTCAACTAGAAGTGGAGAGTTTACTATTTATGGATAAAGTGGTTGTAAGTGGACAAAGTGGTTAGAAGTGGGTTAGCTGCAAAAGAAGAAAGTTGGCTAAGTTGGTTAGAAGATAACCCCTAGAGGAAGCTACTTGGAGAAGTATAAATAAGAGAGAAAGGTCTCTTATGTGCATGATCTTTGAGCATATTGAATATCCATTTGTGAAAGGTTATTTGGGCACATATTATTGATAGAGAAAATTCATGGAAGAAAAAGTGCGGTAGAAAAATCGTGGCAGAAAAAATGTAGAAAAAATGCAACAGAAAAAACAAAGTAGAATCGTGGTAAAAAAACCATGATAGCAGAACCTCGACAGTAGAATCACAGAAGAAAAACTGTGGCAACATAATATCGACAACTAAACCGCGACAACATATTTGGCAGTTGCAGAACGTTGGCAGTTCAATAACCACATCAGATTTTCATATTGGAATTGTTCCAATTGTTGCATGGTATGGTATAGGTCTTGATGATTGCTATAGGATTAAAAGTATGGTTTTGGCACTTGGTCTTGTGTAAGGGTTTATGGTATTTGGTTTATGGAGAGTATGGTGTATTGCTAGAGGTATCTTGTTGGTTAACTTGGTGATATTGTGCATATGGTTGAGAGTTGACTTGATGATTGATCTTTGTGAGTAGATCATATTTGGATGATGAGATTGATGAGACAGGTTGAGGTGATAGGTTGTTGTGACAGGTTGTGTTGTGCATAGTTGATGCACTTGTCTTGGTATATTCTGTTGGTGCAATTTGATAGATTGTTTTTTTTTCTACAAGATGGGTCTTTTACTTGAGGATTGGATTCCTCTTCTCAGTTGGTGTTGAGATCTACAGGCTGGGTCTTACATTGAGAGTTGGTGTTCTCTTTGAGTTGGTGCTGATAAACCCCAAGGATTGTAGTCCGTAATAAAAAATAAACTTATACATATATTTGGTGTTTTTTGTGTTCTTTGTTGTGATGGTGCATAATTATTTATTGTTAATATATTTCATTGAGATATGTTTACATGCAAGCAACTAAGTGTAAATAGAAGTAATGAGTAATGATGTTGTGAATGGGGATGGCTAACTAAAGTTTTATAATAAGTTGTAAAAAGAGCCTCACACTGATTCACCCCCCTTCTCAGTGTGGTCAGTGTGTCCAACAGTGTATACGTTTAACCATAGAATGAGAGAGATGGAAGAGAGCCTTGAAAGTTTGACATGACTACTTCCATTGCTAAAGAAGAAATTTTTTGAATTCCAAGACTCCCTCACTATGGTTTATGAAAGATTTGGACAAGAGCAGAGTCCAACTTATACACTTGGAAGAGAAGGTCATCCAATATGGATAAGTGGTAGGAGGATAGGTTTACTCAAATGAAGGCTCAGTTGAAACAAGAGTTTGAAGAGAAGGAGGAGGCATTGGAAAATATCCAAACAATTGTCCAATAGCACTGGGAAGCAAGGACACCTTCCATTTACACCATCGAAGAAAACATCATGACCCAGACAACCCTAGTAAGCTCATCTTCGATAGACCTTTATCACGAGCACTTGGGTGATTTTGAAAATCATACTATAGGCATTGGTTCAAAACTATTAAGGTAGATGGGATATGATAGACAAGGTATAGACAAGGGAAGAGAAAGAATCCTAAGCCCCATTGTAGCTAAATTGAGAGTCTAGTATGAAGGCCTAGGTTTCAATGGAGAAAATGAAACGGCCATGACAATAAGACTACATTTGTGAAGGTAAAGTACATGGTAGAATTGACCATCTCATCATAAGGAAGAGAAAAAAAAAATTAAGATGGAGGATTTAAGAAGGATAGTGATGAGAAGAGCTCAAAGACTCATCCTACACCTGCACTCAAAAGAAGCAACAAGTAGATGAACCAGAATAAGAAGAATAAGAACCATGTGTATGCATCAAGTAATAAATCCCTTGTTTTTCATTATTGCAGGAAGAAAGGACATAGCATTGCAAGATCTACGTACTCAGAGATATGCTCATTTTTAAGGGAGAAATACCATTGTGTGGCATCTTTCTAGGAGAAGCAAGCCATGTGCCACAAGCTAGATTGCTTCCATAGGAAGAATGATAAGAATATTTTCCCAATCCAACACAAAATTCACAGGAACATGGAGAAAATGAGCATAGTAAGAATTTCATACAATAGTGCCAAGAAATTTTGCAAATCACCACCACTACAAGTTGAGTGGACATTGAGAACAAAAGTCGTTGTGAATTCATCCTTCATCCTAGAGACTGCACATCCAAGAAAGGACTGTGGAGAGTGAAGATTGAAGAAGATGAAGGGTTTCCTACATCTCCAGTCCAAGGAGAAGAAACTATCTAAGGAACTATAGAAACATAGACAATAGGGATTCACGTTGTTGACCAATATCTTATCATGTTATTTCATAAAGAGGGTTTTAAGATTCTGAAAAATAGAGTCAATATATTGTAGATATTGGTTTGGGGGGATGTGGAACATGCGGGGGGTTTATAGGTATTGAGGGGTATGCAAAAGGGTATTTTGTAAAAATAGGGGATCTATCTAGTAAGAATAGGTTTTTTTTTATTGGAAGGATGTATTTGGAGGTGGGATCAACAATAGAATTTTGGGAGGTATTTATCGACAACTAGTGCAATTTAGAAGTATTATTTGATATCCCAAGAACACACGTGCTATGTTGATCCGTATTATTTTCGGCATGAAATGAGAGAGAAGATATAATAAATAAATATACAGAGATATATCAGATATCCAATAATATAACAAATATTTATTAGAGATATAACCATAAACACAAAGATACAGTAATACACAATTTCTATTAATGAGAGAAATGCACAAAATTGTAGAAATACAAAGTGAAAGACTCACTAGAATGGTGGTAGCTTATCTCTGAGAAGAGATGTGATGGCTACTCACATTCACTAGAAGATTATTATTACAATGAGTATCCAAAGGAATTTTTAACATAAATAAAATCCAAAACCCTAACCCTGGAAGACGAAAAGCCAACAGTTTTGTGTACCTCATTTTGGGTAGTTTGGTGTATCAACTTCTCAAGGGTGTAACTTTGGTATCCAATCTCTGTTTGGGGCACACGGTAGCTTGTTGGAAAGGTATCGACAAGGAGATTCATTTTTTAGGCTCAGTTAGAGCCTTAAAATATCAATGAGGTTCCCTATCATGAAAAAAAATCATTTAGGCCCTCAAAATGTCCCTGAAAGTTTAGGAACCATAAAACTGCTAAAAATAGTAAATTGCCAGAAAATTGTTTTGAGCCAGTTGGAATAGGTGGGTGGCCACTGACATCCACCTAGATCATATATCACATGTTTATTGAGTGGAGACCTTTTGAGCAGAGGAGGTCAGTGACACCAACAATATGGATATAAGGTTGATGCCAAGGGAAGACATAATCCAATTGTTTTTTTCTATATTGCACCATAAGCACCCATGATATTGAAGATGTACACCAAATATTGGTTCATGGATGTCAATGACCATTGGGGGAGTTCTTCATAACTTCATGATGTGATTATAAGCATGTGTAAGAACTATAGAGTTGTTTCTATGCTAATAAGCAACTGATCCTAGCATAAAAATGAAGACCACACTTCCCTTTTGGAATTTATATGTGATGGAATAACATGTTGGGGTCATAATGAGAAAATGCAAACCATCATTTGACTTGGTTTCCTTGATTTCCAAGATGGACCATCTCCAAGTCTGAGAAATAGGAATGAATTTTGATTGCAGAGTTTAAATCTAGAGTTTTCTCAAAGCTAAGAGCCAGTGAACAAACTTTTGCATTACGAGAACAAGTGAGCCAAAAACCAAAGCTAGAGTCATAGCTAGAACTAGACCAGTATCTAGAGCCATGAGCCAGAGCTAGAGCTAGACTAAGAGTTGTAGTCAAAATCCAAAGCTAGAGCCATGTTCCAAAGAAGCAATTAAAATGTACATTGATCTAGATTGGCTTCCTTTGAGATTTTGGAGACCAAAAATCCTCTCAATGGGTATGTGTGATCTGAAATGGATCTAAAAATACGAATGGTTGTAATTTTTAGTACCTACAAGACAATTCTATGATTTATGAATACAATTCTAAGTTTTAGTACCTACAAGACAATTAAGAAATGAATCATCAATTTTGATTTCAATAGCATATATTAATTCAATTTTTTCAAAAAACAAATTGTAGAAAAAATTGTATTTTGATTTACAAGATTAAATTAAATACATCTTTTATTAAAAACAAAATTGCCAAATAAAATATATTAGTATTGTAAACCTTTACAATCTTTAAAGAATAAAGAACAACTAGATGAAAAATTGTAAAGGCCCATTCTTTTAGCTCAATGAGGGATCGAAATATGATAAGGTTGAAGATATGGAAACCCTAATGTTTAAAGCAATGATAAATTTCATATGTAGAGATGCCTTTCCTTGTTTGTTTGATTGATTAGATTAGATCAACCTGCAAGATACTAGATATATAAAATATGCAGAACAGAAATAAAATGCTAGAAATGGCAGAATAACAGTAAAATATCTAGCATAATCTTCACAATACACAGAAATGATATAACAATAGCAATAGAAATAACACTTTGATTCAGAAGCAATGTTCACAGGCCTCTTCGAGGGGGAAACCTCCAATCGAGCAGCGCTCTATTACAATAATCTCCAAGCTAGGGTTCTCATACTCTCGACCCTTATTTATACTAAATATGTCTATTAAGAGAAGCATCAAGAGGAAGATCCTTCTAGAAGCGGAAGCTTCTATTAGGTCTTCTTACATCCGCCTTATTCTATTTTATTGAAAGGCCTTATTAATATTGACCTTTATTACATCTGAATACATTGATCTACCTATGTGCGGGTTAGGACCTTAACATGTCTACCCCCTTAAAAAAAGCCTTGTCCTCAAGGTTGGAGATGTGGAAATTGTTGTAGAATGGTAGTTGGTTCCCAAGTGGCATCTACTGGAGTCATATATTTCCACTGTATTAGCATTCCTTGATGGTTCTCTGACGCAGGTGATGCTCACGCTGGTCCAAAACTGCTTCTGGCTGTAGCCAAATGGATCCTTCTTCAGCTAACTCTGGAAGGTTGGTTTGAATTTGGCACCTGGTTCCAATCATCTTCTTCAAGCATGAAACATGAAAAACAGGATGTAGCTTCGACTGACTGGGCAGAGCTAATTGACATGTGACTTGTCCCACATGCTTGAGAACTGTGTAAGGACCATAAAATTTGGGTGCTAGCTTCTGACAATGCTCGGCCTTGAGGGAAGTTTTCTTATATGGTTGCAATCTCAGAAACACCTGATCCCCTTCTGCAAATTGACGTTCAGAGCGACCTTGATCTGCTTGTTGCTTCATTCTATTCTATGCCATGACCAAGTTATCTTTAAGGGTACGAAGGATATCCTCTTGGACTGTAAGTGTTTGGTCAACCGCCTGGACCTTCGAGGTACCCGGTAAGTATGAGAGAACTAAAGGTGGCTTCTGTCCATATACCGCTTCAAAAGGAGTCATGCGAGTGGCTGTATGGTATGTAGTTTTGTACGACCATTCGGCGAGGGGTAACCATTGAGCCCACTGGTGTTGTTTTTCATAGGCAAATCACCTCAGATATGTTTCCAAACACTTGTTGACAACTTTCGTTTGACCATCCGTTTGGGGATGATAAGCTGAGCTGAGATGCAATTGTGTGCCTTGTAGCTTAAACAACTCTTGCCAAAAATTGCTTGTGAAAGTTGGGTCTCGATCAAAAACAATAGAGTGTGGCATGCCATGAAGCTTGAAGACCTAGTCCATGAAGATTTAAGCCATCGTGGATGCAATAAATGGGTGGGGAAGAGCGCAAAAATGAGCATACTTGGAAAGGCGATCCACCACCACCATTATGACAGATTTATTCCCCGATTTGGGTATGCCTGTAATAAAGTCCATAGAGATATCCTTCCAAATAGTAGGGGGAATCGGAAGCGTTTGGAGGGTGCCTGGAGATTTGACTGTTTCTCCCTTGTTGCGTTGACACACCTCACATTCAGCAACAAACTTGTGAATGTCTTGTTTCATACCATCCCAGAAAAAAGAACGTTTGACTCGGTCATATGTTTTGGTGAACCCTGAGTGCCTCGTTGTGGTTGTAGCATGAAGCTCAGAAAGCACCGTGGATTTGAGCTTGGATTGTTTACTTAAATACAAGTGACTTTTGTATCGAACCTCATCCTGGAGACAGGAGTACCCTAGGGGAGTCGGAGCCTTGTTCTGCAGTTGCTAGATCAGATGCGAACTTTTGGGATATTGAAGCCATTCCTGGCACACAGCTTGGAGCCAATCGGGTACAATGAAGGAAAGAGAAAAAAGGGATCCTTCGTCTTCATATTTCTAGGACAGTGCATCCACCATGACATTGTCTTTGCCCTTCTTGTAAATGATCTCATAATCATATCCAAAGAGCTTAGTCACCCATTTTTGTTATTCTTGGGAGGAAATGCATTGTTCCAGAAAGTACTTGAGGCTTTGATGGTCTATCTTAATTTGGAAGCATTTCCCCAAGAGATATGAATGCCACAACTCAACGGCATGCAGAATCGCCAACATTTCTTTTTCATAAATGGGTTTGCCCAGATTCTTTNTCCAAATGGCAGGGGGAATCGGAAGCGGTTGGAGGGTGCCTGGCGATTTGACTATTTCTCCCTTGTTGCGTTGACACACCTCACATTCAGCAACAAACTTACGAATGTCCTGTTTCATACCATCCCAAAAAAAAGAATGTTTGATGCGATCATATGTTTTGGTGAACCCTGAGTGCCCCGCTGTGGGTGTAGCATGAAGCTCAGAAAGCACCGTGGATTTGAGCTTTCATTGTTTACTTAAATACAAGAGACCTTTGTATCGAAGCTCATCTTAGAGCTAGGAGTACCCTAGGGGAGCCGGAGCCTTGTTCTGTAGTAGCTGGATCAGATGCAAACTTTTGGGATCTTGAAGCCATTCCTGGCGCACAACTTGGAGCTAATCAGGTATAATGAAGGAAAGAGAAAAAAGGGATCCTTCGTCTTCATATTTCCGGGACAGTGCATCCGCCACGACATTGTCTTTGTCCTTCTTGTAAATGATCTCATAATCATATCCAAAGAGCTTAGTCACCCATTTTTGTTGTTCCTGGGAAGAAATGTGTTGTTCCAGAAAGTACTTAAGGCTTTGATGGTCTGTCTTAATTTGGAAGCGTTGCCCCAAGAGATACGGATGACACAACTCAACGGCATGCAAAATCACCAACATTTCTTTTTCATAAATGGGTTTCCCAGATTCTTTTCAGACAGTTTCTTTCTAATGAAGGACAAAGGTTGACCCTCTTGCATAAGGTGAATGCCAATTCCTTTCCCTGAGGCATCACATTCCAACAAAAAGGTCTTTGTGAAGTCAGGAAGGGCCAGAACCGGAGTGGTGCACATGGTCGTCTTCAAGGTTTGAAAAGCTTGTGCAGCTGCTGGGGTCCAAGTGAAGGATTTCTTTTTGAGGAGGGCTGTGAGAGGTGCTACAATCTTTTCATAGTTCTTAACGAACTTGTGATAATACCCTGTGAGGCCCAAAAATCCACGCAAGCTTTTGAGATTCTTTGGGTGCATCCAGTCTTGCATAGCTTCAATATTTTTCGGGTCCACCCTGATGCCATCCTTTCCCACCAGATGACCCAAGTATTCTACTTCGGAGGCACCAAAAGCACATTTGGACTGTTTCAAATAAAGATGGTGCTGAGAGAGTAGGATGAGAACTTGATCCACATGAGTAAGATATTCTATTCAAGTCTTTCTATATATGAGGATATCATCAAATAAAACTAAGACAAAATG
>JASDQU010376414.1:0-11364 GCA_032191745.1 Picea mariana | reverse complement strand
GGTTTCTTGGTTATGCCTCTGTGTTTGAGATTTCTTGGTTTATAACAAACAGTTCTCTTTCTTTTCCATCTTGGTTCTATCTTTTTCCGGAGGATTCACAGTAGTGCAGCTTGTTGCAATAAAGGATTTGTTGTGGCATTGTCGTTCCCTCTGGTTTTCTGCATTTGGATGTAAAAGGATTTTGCATTCGAATGCATTTCTTCTTTAATCTGTTGCATACCTGATGTCTGTAATAGATCATTGCGCCCTCCTTGTGTAAATCTTCCACCTACTCACCTTTACTACGACTCACTGTTTAGAGTTTATCAGGACCTCACTCTTTCATGCATGCCTAGTCTGGTTTCCGAGTTGATACGATGCTTTTTTGAGTTTCCCTCCATTTGATCACCTTTTAAAACAAATCATGACATTAAACTGATGGGCTTCGGGCTATGCTCCTGCTAGCAATCCAGGAGTGACTTCCGAACGCCAACACCTATATTTGAAGGACAGATATATGCAGAAGCCCTAGAAAAATGGTCAACTTTGCTAGAAGGTTATTTCTCTGTTCACAACTTTTTCGACAAAGAAAATATCACCTTCGCACTCCTTAAAGCTCTCCCTCATGTCAAACATTGGTGGGAAACCTACTAGGAGCAAAGTTCCACAGAGGAATCTAGAATATATGGGGTTGATCCCACTTGGGATTTTTTTGTGGATGCGATAAAGGAACAGTATTACCCTGTTGGCAACTATGAGGACCAGTACATGAGATGGACCACATTGCAGCAAGAGAGGGGACAAGCAGTTCTGGAGTTCACCAATACCTTTCATACCTTGCACACCAAGCTGGGTGTCAAAGACTCTGAGCAACATTTGGTTCTGAAATACCATGGGGCTCTACACATATACATCCAAACTGAAATGGATTTTTTGTACATCTCATCACTTGGTGTTGCTTATCAATATGTTGTCAAAATCGAGCAGAAATTTAAGCACCAAAACAAACAGGAGTTTGGGTTTACAAATCCGCAACAACCAAAGTATGACAAAGATATCCCTAACAAATAGTCTCCCAAAAACAAGTCCAAGACACAGGAAAATAAGGGTCATGGGAAGACAAAGAAGGACACCGAAAAATGGTGCGATTTCCACAAAAGCCCCTGGCACAACACTGATGAATGTCTCTCAAAACAGTCATTGGTGGTCGAGATCAAAGACAAGGAGCCGAAACCTGATTTAGAATCTAAAAATACTGGTAAAGGACAGATCATTGACATAGACCCCACTGTTATTGTCGTGATCGCATCAATTCAACCAGAAGAACCGACAGATCCTGAAGAGGGGGAGCGCCTTTTTCATTCACAGATGTGGGTGAAGGGGACCCCGCTACATTTTATTTTTGATAGTAGAAGCTAGAAGAACCTCATCTCAGCAAAGGTCGTCAAACAGTTGTGTTTGTTGACAACATCACACCCGCAGCCATACAACATTGGGTGGATTCGCCAAGGATGAGACCTCCGTGTCAACCAACAATGTCAATTTTCATATGGCATCCAACCCTTCAAGGATGAGGTATTATGTGATGTTGGCCAACTGGATGTCTGTGATGTTCTCTTGGGCCAAGCATATATGTGGAGATGCCATGTTGTTTATGAGTCTCGACCCCATAGTGTCATTGTTACTTTGGGGGGTCATCTCTACAGAATACCAAAGGTAGTTTCCACTATTGTTCCACCTAAAAAGTGTCTCAAGGTAGTATCTCATACTACAAAATTCAACTTCTTCACAATCTGTTCAAAAGGGGAACAGAAGGACACTGCAACCACTACAGCCTCGCCCCAAGCACCTTCTATCAAAGAGAAGAAGGTCAACATGGTTGCATCAAAGCGCAAAGATTCCTTATGCACATCGTCCTCTCATGTAGCTAGACTTGTTGAACATCCTCAGCCTCAACAGGTTCGTGACAGACTTCCACAAACAGAACAACGCAACGTCCCCAACAAGGCAAGCAGCTCACCAAGATGCAGATTTAAAAAATGTTTTTCCCTCTCCCCCGGGAACTCAACGCAATGGAGACAATTACTTCCTAAGGAGGGAGGATTGATCCAGGTGGATATCGGTGGCCACCCACCTTTTCTAACTGGCTCAAAACAATTTTCTGTAAATTTTGGAAATTTACTATTTTTAGCAGTTTTTAACTTTCGAGGCCATTTTGAGGGCCCAAATGAAGGTTTTTCGAGATTGAGGTTCTCAGTGATAGCTAAAGGAATAATTGATCCCTCAAAATTAATCTCCTCAATGACACCTTTCCAACGAGCTATCATACGCCTAAAACATAGATCGCATGCAAAAGTTACAACCCTGGGAAGTTGATGCACCAACTTACCCAAATGGGGCCCACATGACTTTTGGTGCTTCATCTCCTAGGGTTAGGTTTTTGGATGTCTAGGGTTTTTGGCATTCTGGTTTATTGTAAAAAGGCTTTCAGAGCCTCATTGTGATCTTCTTCTTGTGAATGCGAGTAGCCGTCACATCTCTTCTCAGAGATAAGCTGCCACCATTCTAGCGAGTCTTTCACTTTGTATTTTTACAGTCTTTGTACATTTCTTTCATTAATAGAAATCATGTATTACTGTATATTTGTGTTTATGGTTGCATCTCTGATATATTTCTGTTATATTATTGAATATCTGCAATATCTCTGTGCATTTATTTATTATACCTCCACTCTGATTTCGTGCCGAAAATAATCTGGATCAGGTTGCGAGGGTTCGCTCGACATAAACCAAATATCAAGATATGGTGGGTTGAAAATGGTAGTCAGGCATAAAATTTTCATGCGGAAATGAATTGGAGAATTGGGGGGATTTGGGGGTAAATCCTCATATAAATCATCCAGGAACCATGGGGGAGTATGGAGTGCCTCAGGTTCCGGCGAGAAGATATGAACCACATATAGGGATAGGGTAGGGGTACTCACTGGTTTTGCTAGAGAAGGGGGTGTAGGATTTTGAATAAGGCCTAGTTGGTGACGCCTATATTCAATTATCATAGGACATTGATATGTCAAATGATCAAGTGATTCGCATAGAGAGCAAGGGAATCTCATACGTTCATTGACAGAAGTCGTGACATAATGGATGTCAGTGACATGTGTTGGGTTGCGTTCTTGTCGAAAGCTCTGGCGTACGGCTATTAGCATCTGCCGGAATTGAGGTAACATTGGACAATGGTGTGTATAATGGCCATATTCTGAATAGATGGTGCATGTGAATTTTGTTCGAAGTCCTTTGCTACTTATGTTATGGGAGATAGTAGCGGTATTGGAGGAAGCGATGAGCAGTGGTGGTGCTCGAAGGAGTTGAATGAGATTACGTAACTCTGGGAGAGATGGACACTTTTTGGTGGGGTGTCCATTGTTTTCGCATAGCACGCAAGGAGGTTGGATACGTGGGGGAAGTGGAGTGGTGGGATATTTCTTTTTCCGTCTGCCCCCAACGATAGTAGGGGTGCTAGTGAGTGGGAGTGTGGGTGGGACAGTGGGGGTAAGTATGGGAATCTGCATCGGGATTCCATCTGTTTGGGGAGGGATAGTTGAGGAACCATCTCAGGCGGATGTAGATACCAGGCGGGGATTTCCAGCAGCATATTAGGAAGGGTGAGCATTGCAGCTACCTGGAAAGCTTGTACGCCCGGTGGGGGGTAAAAGAAAGGGATTTGGATAATGGCTTGAGGGACTATTTCCCAAATCGGGATATGGCCTTGGGGGAGGGGAAGATCAGGAATGGGTAGAGATGAACACATTCCAGAAGATTCCTGAGGGAGGATTTATGCGACTAGTGGGACGTCAGGGATGAAAGAGGCCTTAGTGGGAGGGTGAGTATCTGGAGTTGTTTCTCCTTTGGTGGAGACGACACATACGTGTGCTGAGGGATGGATGAGAGGTGGTGTGGCGTGGTATGTCCCTAGCAAGGATGGGTCCTTAAAAATGCTAGGGCCCATCTCGATGAGTGGATAGGCATCCGGATTAGTGTGGACAAAAGGGAGGATGTTGTCAATGTTGGATGAAGGGTTAAGCTCATAATGTGATATTTGATCGATTGTAATAATGTTTCCATTATGGGAAACATCATGGTTCAGAACACAAAAGAGGTGACCGCCTTCATAGCATACATGTAGCTACGACCAAAGAAAATATTATATTCGAGTGGGTCATCGATAATCTCAATGTCAATAAGAATAGTTTTTCCCCTGAGTTCAACGGGGACATTTTGGAAGAGCCCCTCTAGAGACGAGAGTCATCCGTCATAATCCCTCAAAGTAATGGTAGATGGTATTAGCTCTAGAGAGCCAAGTTTCTACTAGACGATTTTGGACATGATGCAAGTGGATGCGCCTTCATCGATAATGCAGCGGTGGACTGTGATATTCCGAATTTTAACCGGTATTTGAAAAGCGACAAGAGCGGGGAGACAGGGTTCTCCACAGTCGAGATCAAATATGATGAGTCGAGTATTGGCAGGGTCGACTGCCCTCAGAGCAGAAAGTAATGAATTTTGTTGAGTAAGAAAGGTTTGAAGAACTTCTAAGACTGACATGGAAGTGGGGGATTGTGCCAATTCATCGACCAGACTATAATTGTGGGTTGCCCTAGCTTGAGGGTTGTGGACATTCCTTTGCAATGGGATGTGAGGGATGTGAAGAGGTGTTTCAGTATTAGGGTGCGGAATCATCAAAGGTGGGTCAGTCATGACTAGGGTGGCCTCTAAGGTAGTGGGAGTCGGGTCAGAGGGTGCGCTGTATTGATGATTACGCATTTGTACAAGGACTTCTTCCTCACTAGTGAGGAGGATAGTTCGATCTGCAGAAGTGCCTGGGTTGTGATATGGTCCTGCCTGTGATGTGGCAGGTTGCATCTCTTGTTGGGTGTTCATCAATGCTTGATGTAATATGGGTTTTTGCAACACGTCTGGGGGTGGGTGTTGCACATATTATTGTGGGGCCTGCTGGAGGGTAGGCAAGGCTGGCGAACGTGGTCCATTACCGGATTCTTTCATCTATTTGAAGTATGCAATTTAGGGGCAATGGTGGGTATAATGGCCATACTCACCGCAAAGGGCACAAAGGAAGTTTGTCTGAATATTTTTGTTGTTATTCCCTTGGCATTTGTTGTTATTACCCCCTTGGGGGTTCTAGTTCCCCTGGTTTTGGCTGCCTCCTGCAAGTTGGTTCTACTAGGGTTGGTTTTGGTTTCCTCCTGGTCCGAGATTATTATTGTTTTGATATTTTCCTTTCTTTCTAGCATTGTTCAACTGATGGGATGGATTGGCCGTATTTAGCTGTTCAAAATTTTGATACTGCTGAATGAGAGAGGATTGAACAAAATTAACCCCAACATGTTGTTGTCCTTGTGGTGAAGGAATGGGTTGGGGGGCGACCAGGGAATGGAAAGTACGGATTATGCTATGGTAATGCTTTATAGGATGCATAGGAAGGCATGGTTCTTTCACTAGTGCTTAGGGTGCAAGAAGAGGTGAAGGGGGTACCAGAACTAGGTTGGGTTGTGGGGCGTGTCGTGGGTGCTAGAGGTGGTCCGCTGGTGGGTGGAGGAAAGTTCAAGGGGTATGGTTGTGGATAGGGGGGAGGATTATAATAAGGGGGTCTGCCATATGTTGATGGATATTAAGGTGTTCCATACATTGGTGGTTGTTGGTGGTGTAAATTGTGGTGTGTAGTGGTACCAATCAATCCATTTGCTGAGTGAGACATCCTAGGTTTGTCCTGGTTGAATGGCATGGGTCTCGCGGTGTCAGGTAGTACCATATAAAAGTATCTTGAATGTGAGTAAATGAGTTTGAATTGTTGGGCCTTGCTAATGGCTTCTTCTTCAGACTAGGCAAAGGTGGCGGCCACATATTTGGAAAGGAGGGAAACAAGTGATTTGAGGAACTAATTGAGACATTGTTGTGGAGTAGCTTCAGCTTTGCAGAGACTATGTCATCGACTCCATTCGTGAATGTGGTTAGTGATGTGCATGGCGGAGGTTTGTTTAAATTCTGAGAGTAGTTCGAGGCCATTGTCATGATGAATTGGCAGTTGAAAGAAGGTCATAAATGCTTTGGCCAAGGATTCAAAGGTCACATGGGATCCATATTTTTCTTCTACATACCACTTAGCTGATGGGCCAGTGAGTGTATGTTGAAATAACCTTAATCGGACGAAATTGTCCGTGGTGTTGTTTGAAGAGAACCATAAGTGAAAGGTCATGATATGGTTGGCGAGATCGTCTCCTGGTTTTCCTTCAAACTTGGGGATGTCTGAAGGCAGTTTGATAGGCATTGCAGGCCATGTGGGGTTGTGAAATATAGGATCATTGGTGAGTTTAGTCAGATCCAGTATCTTGAGGGAAGACAAGTATGGCATCTGAGGTGGTGGTAGAGGATTAGTTACGGCCATGGTGTGACTGTTTTGCGTACCTGACCCTTGAGGGGGGCTAGGTGGGTTTGTACTTCCCCCTTGGGTAGAAGTTTCCCCCCCACTTCTTTGTAAAGGAGAGTGTGGGGACATTTGTCTTTGGGAAGTTGAACCAAGTAGAGTGGAACCAAGAAAATATGATCCCAAGACAGTAGCATTCATAGGGGTGTGGGGAAGTATGGTCGATGAGTTGGAAAGACTAGGAACTCCCCCTAGAATGGGAGGGATATTTAGCAAGCATCTGGAACGACGGGCATTCTGTGGGTCCCCTATGATGGCCGACTAGCAAGGTCGATGTGTGCAAATGGTGATGAGAGAAATTAATGAACAAGAGACTTTGTATAACTTGGACCTTCATAATATATCTCATAATTGTATGTAACCACAAGAAAAACATACATAAATCAAAAGAAACATACATGTAGGTAGGTGGATTTTTTCCACATAGGAGAAAAAAGAAAATAAATGCTCGTGTCCTAAAAGATGTAACATCTTTCCTCTCAAACAACATTGGACCTTCCAATAGCACTCAACAATGAGGTCTAAAGACACTAAAAGAGGAACTAGTGAAGGATGAAGTAATTAGTTATAATGAGAGGTAGAGGGTGCATATCCCGAAAGAGCTGGCTATATTTCCCAATAGCCACACAAAATCCGATCAAGGTGCAATTGCAGCCCACAATTGCCACGTGGGTACATTTTTCTAAAATTTGGTCACTAGGTACCTCGGTCAAAGTGCAACATTTAGATTTTCGGCCTAAGAAATGGGTCACGGGATGGATCTCGTCCAAGAGGTGGGTGCCTCAAGGGGAGACACACAGAACAACCGGACCTCGGCCTTCAACCCTTCATGGGTATCTCCCTTCCTTATGGTCTTAGGAACACTTGACTTGGAGGATTTAAAGTTCCCTATTTGACAACTTCTATTGTTTGAATATGTGAGAATCAGATAACGGGGAGTTATTTGGATGCCTATCCCCGAAATCCTACCTAGACTAAAACAATTATTTTGGCACCTCCTGTGGAGGAAAACTTAGTGAGTTTTCAGAAAAGTTTTAGATGTGGTTGTTTGAGAGATTGGAGGTGTGAGCCAATCTCGTTGAAATTAAGTGGGAGTGGATAGTTTCGCCAAGAAAAGGGTCGGGTGTTTCGGAATCCCTTTGGAGGAAACTTACTTCAACCTCCATGTTTCGAGATGAAAACTATGTGAGTGAGTAGTGACTTTTGTGTGTGAACAAGTGAAAGTGTGCCAATATTTTTAATAAATTAGGTGTCACATTGTTGCATGTGGACTTCGCTTGGTCCTTACAAGTCTTGATTACCTAATTAACTAAGTATGATTGGCACAACCTTGCGGAATTTTAAAGTCCCTAGGAAACTAGTATGTGGACATGTGGGTCCTTACTATTCCTTTAACTCCCCAATGTGATTTAATCTAAGAAAGCTTTGAAATTATCCTACATTGTGCATATGTGGGAATGTATGGGCCCATTACAAAACCTTTAAACTTCCCTAGTGATTTAATCTAAGAAAGTAAATCTCAACACTATCTTATCTTTGTAGCATGTGGGCATGTATGGACCCTTACAATCTTAAGATGTGTTTGAAAAATAAACTAAGAGGACTTCCGAGGGGGTTGTTGTCCTCTCCTAAATATTTTGTCTTTTTAAGGGAGATGAAATTTTGCTTCAACCTCTTTTTGATTCTCAAGATCGCTTTGGGGCGTGAGAGAAGAGCATACTCAACAATTGATATCCAATTTCTGGTCCCAATGCAAGTTGTATATGTGTTGTGGAATGATTCCAACTTAAAAATTAATCAAAGCAAGTCATCCATGTGGCAACATAAAAGCAAAAGAGGAAAAATAATGATTTTAACCCCCTAAGTTCCTACGTTTTGACTAATCCCTTTATATGGAGAGGGAATATAAGTGTGGTGAAGATTACAATGTGCAAGGAATCAATTTTAAGGAGGCTATGGGCCTACCACAAATCACAAAAAGCTTACAATGTGTGTTTTTCTACACAGGTGTGCGGGCCTCAGAATAGATAGAGGTACTTTGAGCGCCAATGCATGAACTGAAAGCGCTTTATGGGCGCAGGTGCGTAGAAGGCATTGAGCACTATAGTGGTTTTTGCACATGTGCGTTGAAGACATGCATGTGGGTTAAAACATGCATGCATTGTCTGTTACATGGCCGTGAGGAAAATTTCGGATGAAATTCTCTCTGTTCAGCTTTGAACTTGGCTTTTTATAGGTCGGCTTGGGCCAGTTATGATCCGTGCAAGTTTTAGAAACAAAAAGAAGAGCTAAAATAACCCAAATGGGGTAGGAAATTGATACCTTTCCCCAGTGGAGTCGTCAATATGTTGCACCTCTTTTGTCACCTAAATGAGAAAAATAGGGGTGCTTACAAGCCCAATTGGGTCAGCTAGGCAAGACAGTAGTAAAGGAAAGAGTTATAAGTATAAAGCATAAAAGATAAGAAAATAATTAAACCAAAAATTAAACTAAAAATTAAACAAGAAATTAAACTAGAGAGCATAAGGACATTAGAACAAGAGATAAACAAGACTCATGCCATCAATAGAAAGGATTGTATTAATGGAAAGAAAACGCCAAAGAGAAAGTGAGACTTTGGGTCCCCTCTTCCTCCAAGGGAGGGCTCTTGAACCCCCAAGATTGAGCTCTTCTTATAACTAGCAAACTTGAATGAAATGGTGAAGAGAATCCAAAGCACATTCACTCAAGAGGTGATATGAATGGCTAAATGCAATGGTGCGAACATGATCTTGATGAGGAAAGAGGATCCTCCAAGAGAATATCAACATCATAACAATACAAATGAATTACTTGAAAATATAGTGCACCCATGGCTTCCTTTTATAGAATAACTTTGAGGTATTATTCAACCAGCTTTTAGTGTGAACAAGGGGCCATTTAGGGCACCCTTAGGTCTTTGACCAACCACCCAACTAGAATCAGCCAAGATTTGGATGTCAAATCGACTTGGAAGCTGAACCAGAAGTGGGTGGGAGGCCGACCAATATCATGAATGCGTTGTTTTGAGGGATGTGCGGTTTTTTGCGTCCACAGTCGCACATCATGCACATGTGTGCTTTTTCTACATTTATGAATGGTGCATGTGCACATGCTCCCTGTGTAGTCTTAGCGCATGCTGATTTTATTGTTGATTGTATATTTTTGGGCCTTTTGGAAATGTATTTTTGGTCCATGGGTGAACTAATAGATGTTTGGAGATGTCGGATTCCTGTAACTATTTGCAAACAAAATTTCAGTGATAACAATAGGATTACATAGTCAACAATCCAAGGCTGCAGTGCCCATTATTACTCTACACCAGGAGAACTTCTCTGTGCTCACAGAGTTTGTCAATGAATCTGCAACATTCTTCAAAGGGTCAACCTTTTCCAGCAACACCTTCTTTTCTTCAACCATGTCTCTCACAAAGTGATACTGAACATCAATATGATTTGTCTTCGAATGATAAGCAAAGTTCTTTTCCAGGAAGATTGCACTCTGATTGTCACACTCTAATCTCACTGCTTTTTGTACCAAACCAATACCTGAACACAATCTCTGTAACCATACTACTTCCTTGCTTGCATGAGTGGTTGCCATGTATTTAGCTTATGTAGTTGAGAGAGAAACTACAACTATCTTTTTCTCATCCAACTAATTTCTCCTCCAAATAAGTTAAACACATACCCACTTGTGAATCTTCTGCGATCTAGATCTCCAGCCCAATCTGCATCAACAAAACCATGTATGTCCACCACTCTGTCCAATCCTGGTATTCCTTGGTAGCACAATCCATAATTGGTAGTGCCACGTAAATACCTAAAGACCCTCTTTACTGTTGTTCAATGCTCCTTCCCTAGTTTTGACATATACTTGCTCAAAACTCCCATTGCATGTGCAATGTTCGGTCTAGTATAGACCATTGCATACATCAAACTACCAATTGCACTGGCATACAGAACATGGGACATGTCATCTTCTTCTTCCTGTGTCTTGGGACACTGATCTGCAGATANTAGGAACCTTGATCGGTTTACTTCCATTCATATTAAACCTCTGCAATATCGTCTCAACATATTTTTTTTTATTCAACCAGAGTTTTTTGTTTCCACGATATCTTTTAATATCCATTCCCATAATGAAGTTAGCAACACCTAGATCCTTCATGTCAAATTTGGAGGATAGTTGTGATTTCACCTCCTTGATAACATCCATGTTATTTCCTACCAGCAACATGTCATCAACATACAACACTACATAAATGAAGTGATTACCAACCTGCTTGGAATATACACAATGATCAGCTCGGCTTCTCACAAATCCCAATCCAAGTATGTATGTGTAAAACTTTTGGTACCACATCCTAGGTGATTTCTTCAGACCATATAGTGACTTCTTTAGCTTACAAACTAGCTCTTTCTTCCCTTCACTACAAATCCTTCTGGCTTCTTCATGTAGATTTCTTCTTCTAGATCCCCATGTAGGAATGATGTCTTCACATCCATCTGTTCCACTTTAAGATCAAAAGCAACAACAATAGATAAAATAAATCTAATAGAATTTAACTTGGCAACAGGAGAAAAAATCTCACCAAAGTCAATTCCCTCTACCTGGGAATAACCTTTTTCTACTAACCAAGCTTTTTATTTCTCCACTTTTCCTTTTGCATTACACTTCTTCTTAAACAATCATTTTCTACCAACATATTTTCTTTCCGCTGGCAACTCAACTATATCCCATGCCTCATTCTTATCCAAGGCATCCATTTCTTAAACCATGGCCTTCTTCCAAAGTTTACTATCCTTTGAATTCATTGTTTCCCTGACAGTTCTGGGATCATCATCAGTAATAGATAAAGAAAAATTA
>JASDQU010376413.1:0-11364 GCA_032191745.1 Picea mariana | reverse complement strand
TGTGGGGTCCAACTTGCATTGATCATCATATTCCATCATTATAAGCCATTCCGCACAGATTGGCTTTGGTTTCGTTGCATTCCGACGATTTCCATGATTTTGACTATTTTGAGTTATAAGTTAATTGAAATCACTAAAGAGGTCATTTTGGGCACATTACTTGGAGGAACCTCTCAGTGTAATAGCTCATTGGAATCGGGAGGAGCAACACTATAGGATGGGATGGCTAGAAGTGACTTTCAGTGGCCAGGGAAGCCACAAGGAGAGAGAAGGAGCTTTTCAGAGGTAAAAAGGTTAATTAATTAATTAAAGTGATTTAATTAATTAATTAAATATTAATAAAATGAAAGTCACTTTGGAGGGACAAGGTGAGCCAAAAAGTATAAAAGGAAGGCAAGGGCCTCTACTCTATTCATATTCATGTANTAATTAATTAAAGTGATTTAATTAATTAATTAAATATTAATAAAATGAAAGTCACTTTGGAGGGACAAGGTGAGCCAAAAAGTATAAAGGAAAGGCAAGGGCCTCTTCTCATTCATTCATGTATGATCTTATTTTGATATCTAGCTTCTAGCTAGTGAGCCCAACATTGGGGGTTTTGAGGGTTTTGACTTAACAAACCCTAGAGGACGATTCGGTGGTGAACGATTCCACCTAGCTTGTCCCAAGCTTGGTCTCAGAGATGCAATAATCTCCCACACCATTCTAGATTGGTTCTACATCAGTGCAGGAGGGTTCCACACAACCACATGCACAGGAAGAGAAGGAGGGCACACCATTGGGGGTTTCCAGCAAGGGGGGCACACCATCCTTGGAGAGAGATTCATTGTAGGAGATTGACAGGGATTTTGGAGATTCTATCACTTGGGTTTTCATTGAAGGGCCTTGGACATCATATCTAGTCCATTCATGAGGAGTTTTAGGTGCTATTTGATTTATTAGATGCATGGGACGAATTGGAGGAGAGGAGCAAACTTCAGAAATTGGTTTTAGTCTTTTGCTAGCTTAGATCTTCATCATTTCTCTTGGGACTTCACTAGGGAGGTAACCAAGCTCCGATCTATCATTTTGGAGAGTTTTAGGAGGTTTGGAGGCCTCATTCATCGAGGCCAAATTATTAGGGTTTCAACCATCTAGGGGGGTGCGCGATTCAGTGGAGGAGTTTCAGATCTACAGGGTTTGAGAGGGATCTTGGAGATTTGGGCACCTGGGTTGTTCTTTCCATCACCCGATCTACTGTTTGGCATCTTTTTTTAGGTGATTGGACATCTTTGGCACTAGGGCCAAATTGTTGAGGAGCTTCAACATTCTAGCAGGACGTGGCATCTTCCAGTGGGGGTTTGGCACTTGGCCTAGATCTACTTGGCATTGGTCTTCATCTCTTATCCAGCTTGGCACTTGGCCTAGATCTACTTGGCATTGGTCTTCATCTCTTATCCAGCCTTTGGAGGCTTATTTTGTATTGTCGAGAGAATTTTGTAGAAGCTCTATTGTCTATCTTCTTGGCCATCTGTTGAGCATTCCAGATCGACATCTTCATTGTAGCAGGTTTCTCTATTTCATGAATAAAAGCAGTTTGAGATGTTTTGGCTTGTCTATCATATTTCATATGGCTGAGGTATGTTCCATAGTTCTCTATGCTTGTTATTTGCTGCAAACATTCATATAAACACATCGGTAAACCCTAAGGCCGAAATCAAGAGGCCATTCAGCAAAGTAAACACACCTAAACAAGTAATTCAACAAAGTGTTTGACAGAATGCCACAACATGAAAAGTTTTAAAAAGACACCAAAACCATGATGATCCTTGCATAATGGCTTGTGATCATTACACAATCAAAGGGAACCTCATCAAGACTTGGAGGGAGAGAACTCGGGAAGAGTAAAACTCTCTCTAGTTAAGAAGGTGAAGTAGTAGAAATGCTAAGGACATGGTATAGAAGGTATAGAACCAAAAGAGTGGGATCAACCAAAAATTGCATTGGCATGACCACTTCCTTATACTTATTACTCTCCAAGAGAAGAGTGGGGTCGATTGAATATTGCATCGATACGACCACTTCCTCAACCATTGGTTGAATATGATGTGAGACAATAAGGTCAAGAGGTGCATCACCCCAAAAAATAGGAGTGTTGTTGGTCGAAGATTGCATAGACATGACTATTGGTTGAACAAGATGCGAGACAACAAGGTCTAGAGATGCATCACCCCTGAACATAGGAGAGGTGTCTGTAAAAGATTGGATCGACACGACCATAGGTTGAGCAAGATGTGAGACAACAAGGTCAAAGCACGCATAAACCCCTAAAGGAAAAGGGGTGTCAGCCGAAGATTGCATAAGCATGAATGTTGTATCAACCAAAGAAGGAGTGGAGTGTTGTGAAACCATAGATTCCTTAGAACCTGAAGGGCCCTTAGGTTATCCCCACGCTTCTAGTATCCCAGCAGTAACAAGATACAAATGAGTAAGGTGACTTCCTTCACAAGTCTCACGAAGGAATCTAGCCTTACGTCTAAGACGTCTAGGCTTCTTAATCTATGAATACCCCTAGCATGACTTGCAGTGGTTGGTGACATGCTCCCATCATGACTTGTAGAGGCTAGTAGCAAATCTCCAACATGACTAGCAGAGGTTGGTGATGGATGTGTAGTGTGACTATCAGTGACCAAACATGTGCCCCCAACATGACTTGCAGCGGCTGGTTGCAGGTCTTCAATATGACTCACAGAGGTTGTTGACCAATCCCCAAAATGACTAGTAGAGGTTGGTGATATAATGCCAGTATGACATGCAGTGAATGGGCTTGTGGTAGTGGTTGATTGTGGCATTTGAGACCAATTTCCAAAGAAATATTGGTTCTAATAAATTGCAGGCCAAAAAGGATCCTGGTTTACACTCTGTCTCTGTCAAGCAGGATATTATCCTCCTCCATACTGATTCACAAAGGGTTGTAAGGGCATCAACACTGAGGAAGCTGCTTGGGAAGAGAAAGTGACATGACAAGGGTTACTCATGTGAGGATATATGTTTCCCCCAAGCGAAGGAACTTCGTGAGGGGGGTTTTCCATACTATAAAAATAACTCCCCCCGGATGAAACACTGGAGGACAGACGGAGGTTCGCCATGGGAAAAGTGTTCATAGGAACCTACATAGCGGAAGAAGGATAAGTGGACGGAGTGTGATAAGTAGAATGATTGCTTAATTGGGCACTTACCTCTTGTATATGGGACTCGTAGGAAGGAAGATTCCAACCTCCTATTGTAAGAGGTGTTTGAAGGATATGACTCCCACCAAACAGAGAGGGATAATAAAGAGGCATCATGCCCCCAGACCCAAAACTTGTATTCACATAAGGAGGAGAGATAGAGGATGGTAAGTGCGAAGACATATCAGACATACCATGAGAAAAATGATTAGAGACCCAAGGCATTTACTAAGTACCATAATTCTGCATACCATTATAAAAAGCAGATAGATCTGCCCCCATGAATGTCATGGGGGGGGGGGTAGCAGTAAATGAAGGGGCCAAAGGAACCCCACTATCCATGATAATGAAGACTCAATATAGACTCCTAAGGCCAAATAGTAATCAAATAGCATACCAAAAGGTCAAACGACCAATATGCATGCAAATGGGCTAAAGTGGCTGAGTGGCCTCCCTCGCTTAAGAAGGTATGTCTCATCCAAGAGGGACTTGAGACTCCCTGCTAAAGTTTGGAGGTAACATAATTAGTTATAGGGGCCCTCGTAGGCTTAACAACCAGTCGGTCAGATCCCCCAGAAGAGGTAATCCTCTATAAAGGCTGTGCGTTGTCCGACCCCTATTTGACTCAAGGTACAAGAAGAATAACCCCTGCAAGTAACCTATGAGATACCTAAGTCAAGCAACTAATCAACCAATGTATAACCGATGCACAAGTGAGTAGTAGTGAGTTCGGATCACCGTATGGGTAGGGTAGAAAATCCCAAAACCTTGAAAGCACCACCTCTCACAGAGGTATGGGCATTAGCAAGATCCCCAAATACGAATAAATCCACAGAAATATCTCTGACGCTAGGTGAGTATCCAAGTGTTATCCCTTCAACTAACTTTGTGCGACCTCATGATTAACTCTCATGTGAGCAGAGCCTCCTAATATTACCAATTATACAATGGACTTCTCAACTCCATGTCTCAGACACATATGTTGATTTAATTGCCTTGGAGAAGTTTACTCACAAAATCCTATTCCAAGGCATTAAATCCTAGGCTAGTTTGTGCACCCTAAAAAATAAAAAATCGTGACTAATCAATTTTAGTTTAAAGCGTAAATTTTATTGGACGTGGTTACTCAAAAAGGCATGGAAGTGAAACTCATGGTGTTATGACTCTGCCAGAAAATAAATATGGGTATAATGCAAAGTCTATCTTTAACTTTTCAATGAATGATATGCTAATAAAAATAGTGCAGTCTTCAATTTTAAATCCGCAATTCAGAAGTAAAACTACGATCTTTCGCTAAATGTGCTAGGCTAATGATAAAAATTCAAAGACAAAAATGCCAACTAATGCAAAATGCCTATTTTTTTTGTATTTTCAATAAAAAATAAAATACATGGACTGATAAGAAACTTGACAAATGAATTCTACTGAGTATAAAAGCAGTAAATCAAGCAGAATACCAAACAACCAAGCCAACAACCCAGAAGCCAAGGACAAATTAAAAATAGAAAACAAAGAGAAATACTACGCCCAAAAATTCAACTCCAAACAGGCTTCCTATCATCCCAGACAATCTCACCAGATACTATAGAGACCTAAGAAGGCTCAACAATCTTTGAATTCTACCCAGTAGTCATTCAACCAAGAAAACACGCAAGGGGAAGTGGTATACACGACTGTTCAGGAGAACATAGCGTATATACACTTCTTCCAGTGAGACAACAAGCATGTATACGCAACTGTCAGGGAAAAAAGGGCGTATATGTTTTAAAACAAGGCCAGGCAAGGGTAAAAGGCTGAAAACTCAGACTCAGAGTGAACATGATATGTCAAGTGGTGATACGACAAGAAACACAAAGGAAAAAGAGAAATGTAAGAATAAAAAGTACTTCAACCCTTAGAAGGAAGATCTCTCCCCAGTATGGTTGCCATTTCTGTTACAAGGGAAAAAATCTCTATGGCCAAGGGTAAACCACAACAGATAGGTATAACTATAGAAATCAACTCAATTCCAACATATGCTATATAGAATAATGTGCAATACAAGAAAGAGGCCTACCTCAATCCAACGTTTGATGATGTTCCACTGTTGAACACTTTGACCCAAAGCTTTATACCTGCGAGAAGTTCTCAACAAACAAGCAAAGAAAGTATATAGTGAAGATATTAAAGGGGTTAGCACATCAGATAACATAATCCATTAATAAACATTACAAACACGCCCATGGATAATAATCATATATTTGAAAGATATCAATAGGACGGGAAAGGAGTATTTCTATTAATAATTGATCAACAGAAGTGTCAACATTATAGACTTCCGTGTCGGCACAGTTCAAAACCAAGAAATCAAGTTCCTTCCAACTAGGTCTCCACCACTTCAATCCTCCACCAAAGGCAAGCTCATGAGAAAGAGACAAAGAGGTCCTCTAAATAATGAGGGAAGAGCTTGGGGGCTGAACACTGTGTTCAGACTTGAGGGACAAAGGGATGCAGACTCAATATAAAGTAATTTCTCCATAGTAACTTTTCTCTCAAGGTTGAATTCTTTCTCCTTCTTTTCCATAGTTCGAAATTGTGCTCTTATAACCTCCAGAATGCAACTAAAGGGCCGAGTCAGAATGTTTCCAGTACATGGAAGGCCAAGGATCAAAGATCTTTTTTGTGACATGGAAACCCGACCTCATTTTGTATTTTTTGGCACAAATCCCGATATACGCGAGTTGTAATGGAGAAACAAGCGTATATGCATCTTGCATAGCAGTTAGAGAGCATATATGTGGAAAAATTTATGTTTTTAGCTTTGGATTCATCAAAAAGGGATAAAAAGTCTGCATAGGGAAATGAAAAAGGCCCTCTATGCAAGATAACAATGGTGAGGAAAATCTTGCTATAACACCCCTCTCATCTTGCAGTGGTTCACAAGATTTTTGGGTCTTTTTCTTGGCGTCCTCCATCCCGTAAATCTATCCCAAATAGGGTGTGCACTATTAATCACAAATATAAAATTTCTATTGCAAGCTTTGATGGCATGACCCTAACAAATTGGAAGTGTTGCAGAGCTGGAGGTATTATAAAAAATCTATATTCGAATGTTATTAAATTACATATCAATTGCGGGGTTGGTACAAATACAAAAGAGGATTTCATGGGTGTATGGGCTACCCTTACTATGGAAACCTTGTGGTCTATCCAAAAAATTCAGATCCTGGGGGATTCAAAGGTAATTATAGATTGGATAAATCAAAAGGGTAATCTCCAGGTGGTGGACATTGAAGGCTGGAAGAAAAAGACTAGGGATCTTGCAAATTCCTTTCAAGATGTCAACTTCCATCATATTTATAGGGTTTTCAATAAAGAGGCCGATATATTATCTAAAAGGGCGCTGCTGAAACCAGAAGGCATATTATCCTTTTATCAATGGAGTAGTGGGGTTGATGGTCCTCATACTCATTTAGACATCTTTGAAGTATCAAATGGGTGAAGAGCCTTGCATTTTGTTCCAGTTCGAAGAAGATATATACTCTTTTATGTATGAGTTTTTTCACTCTCTGCTTTTTTTTTTTATCATTTTGGGGCATAATATACCTTGTCTAGTACATGGTTCTATTTTGTAATTACTGAACTAGCTGATCCTGTTGTATATTTAAAGAATCAACTTTGGTGATATAAATGAAATTATACTTTAATATAATTTCGAAAGAATTTTCTATTGGAAAAAAAAAGTATTTGGTATAATGACCACGTGACATATATGATGGTATTAAGTATTTGGTATAATTACCAAAACTGTGAGTGAAAGTTCTTTAGATATAACTTAGATCAAAGCACTAATAATTATCACATGTCATATGAAGGTAATAATTACCACATGACATATATGGTATTAAGTATGTAGTATTATATTAAGTATGAGTATGTAGTGGAAAAAAAAAAACCTATATAAATTTTTTTGGTGTGATTAAAGATTTTGGGTTAAAATGAATTTATGTAAGTGTTTTTGGTGCTTAAATATTTTGGGTTGAATTGAATTTATGTGAGTTTATTTTATGTTGTTATTTCTTTGTTTTATTTAATTTTATTTCTCACTATTTTTGGGTTAAAATGAATTTATGTAATTATTTTGGTGTTTAAAGGTTTTGGGTTAAGATGAATTTATGTTAGTATATTTTATGTGGTTATATTTTTGTTTTATTTTATTTTTTCTCTTTTATTTTATGTGGGTTTAAAGATTTTGAGTTAAAATGAATTTATGTAATTGTTTTGGTGCTTACAAATTTTGGGTTAAAATGAATTTATGTTAGTTTATTTTATGTGGTTATTTTTTTTTGTTTTATTATTATTATTATTTTTAACTTTTCTCTTTTGATATTAGAGATTAAAAGTGATTTTTTTCATTAATATTACCAATTTATATATATATTTTATTAATGTTACCAACCTATTAATGTGGTTTTTTTTCTAGGTTGTGAGAGCACCTCATTGCTCTTGGTGCAATTAAAATGCACAACTAGTTAAAGAAAAAATAGAGTAAAAATACAAATGTGGGATGCCATGGCCCTATGAATGCTAATTTGTTATACAATAGATTAAATGACAATACAATTTTATTAACCATTATAAACAAAATACATTCTACTTCCTAATACTCATTAATTTAACATAAGTTCCATGATAGAATTAAGTCTTTTTGCAGTATGCTAGAATTTAGTCTTTGCACTATGTTGAGTGCTACTTGTTTCTTTTTTATTAAGGTTAACATCAACAGAAGTTTGGCTAAATCTTTCCCATTTTAGCACTATCTTAAAGTACCTTTAAGAATTTAGGTAGCCTTAGTACTTTCTAAACTTCTCTTCAACATGTAGCCTGTAGCCTGTCTTCATATATGCCATCTCCAACAATTGGTTGTAACAATTAAACTTCTCTTGTGTCCCTTCAATTATCGAACTATTCCACTCCCTTTTTGGCAATTGACGATGTCTACCCAATCAACATATCTTGTTAATTGAATTCCAGATAGACACCCCCTCATTGATCCTAGTCTAAATGACACAATATTGTTGGCAAGGGTCCTTACTAATCCTTAAATCCATGTTGTTTGTATAATCTCCATCCTGGTCATCAACATATGCACAATAATGGACCCTAGTTTAGTTGATACACTAGTGGACTTCATCATTGATCTCCTTTTAGTTGGTTATTCTCTATCAATCAATAGACTTGGTTCAATCAATTTACTTAGTGGATCCCACCTCTAGTTTCTCTATTCTTCTTCTAATCAATCTAATTTAAGAATAGCTATCCTAAAGGGGTACATAGCCTACAATATTTGCAAATTTAGGTATAAGTAGAATGCTTTTGCCTCCCAAATGACTTCATCTTTCGATAAACCTTGCCATCTAATTTTGTACTATGTGACTTATCTTTGGATACGATTCTTCACATCTACCACAAGGATTCCATCTAGTTCCAATATCAACTTTCCCTCTTTATCGGTTAGAGGGATCTTTGTTTGTGTAGCCACCTCAATGTCGTATTTATTTTTAAACAAGAGTTATGAAAGACATAACGAGTCTTTCATTGTTAGGAATGTATAATGCATAAGTGATATCACCCATTTTTTCTCGTGCTTAATAGGGCCCATAAAAATTGGGCTGAATCTTGTTTTACCTCTAATAGTTGAAGAGTTGTCTATTGTAGCATTGTAATTGGATTTCAAAATTGTGAATTTCTATTCTAATTTGTATATATTGAATTCTAATATTAGTTTTCAACATTTTATTCATGCATGTATATAGATATCACTATGACATGCCTTAAAGAGAAGGAAAATATAAATAAGTGTTGTCATTGCATTCAAGAAGTATACATTTTCATAATTGTTTAAAGCAATGTACAATGAGGATGACTACCATCATCTCCAATGTGAACACATAAGAACCATATAGACAAAATGATGACCATGAGTAAATGCTTCCTATCAACTTTGCCACCTTATCTATAAATACTGTAACTAGATTCATACAAATTATTCACAAACTCACATCCTACTCCGAGAGAAGAGAGTAATTAGAGTAATTGGCCTTCAATTAACTGAAGCAATAGATAACTAATATCAACTACTAATTTATAATTTATGACATCATACAAGTCATAAAAAAATTACAAGAATGGAAGTTCTTATTTCAGATAAAGTCTCATTCATTAGCATCTCTCTCTCTATTATGATATATTTGTTATTCTTGTGCCTTTCTTGTTGCAAAATTCATTTTCATTTTATTTTTTTTTGAAATTTTTATAATTTTCTCTTTTGTCCATATTGTCTTTAGTGACCATGCTCATATGATGTTATTGAAATCAATGAAAAACATTCCCATAATGTTGTTAACATCAATGAACAACATTCCTTTTATTCCAACTATGTTTTATTATTTTTTTTGAGTGGATAATATGTGTTAGAGGTGAGAATATCTCAATGTTTTGAACCCTAAAGCAGATCCATCTTCAAGAGAACTAGAATAGCTCATGATATTTTCAATTATAGTTTCTCTAATATATTAATACTTTAAATTTCAACCATGAGATGATTAATCATAGGATAAGGTTGGCTTTGGGTCCATGGTAGGAAAAATAATCTAGAGGAGGATGCGTTTTTAAGATGTTGTATACTTGGCTTCCAAGCTTCCTTCAACTTTAAACCATTGTTCTAATTAATGTTGTTATCAAAGTTTTCGATTTCTATAGCCTCTCTTATTTTTATTTTGTAATAGTGTGGGATTCTTGCTAACACTTTTGACTCCTCCAAAAAAAATGGTGATTAGGTGTGTGTGAATGTTCGGTAACAACAAATTTTCTAATCCTTTGATGGTGTATATCCACATTGTGTTCTTTCAGACTAGTTCTGATAGAGTGACTTGTTTCACCAATGTACACCTTTCCACAGGAACATGGAATTGAATAAACCCCTTTATGAATATTTTTCTCAATTATATCCTTAGTAGATCCTAACATGTTTCTAAGAGCGTTTGGAGGAGAGAAATATACTCTTATGTTTTTCCTCACCAATATTTTGGCTATCTTGTCTGTAGTGCCTTAGATGTAGGGCAAAGTATTTCTTGGAGTTTCTTCTCCAATGTTTTGATATCCATCTCTACCTCTAGGGGATTTTTGGATGGTTTCATCAATTATCCTTTTATTGTAGACACTATTATAAGAACATTTTTAATGTGGTTAATCTCTTATTTCCATGTGGTCCTTATATGAAACTCTCATGTCATAGATGATCAATGTATTTATTATGCCAATTTTCTATGTTGGGTGATGATGAGATTCAACATGTAGGTATATGTCAATATGAGTATTTTCATGTATACTTGGTGTGCTAAGGATCCATATTGTTTCTTTGTGGTGAGCACATATAAGAAGGTATCCATTGGTTTTTTTCATTTTCCAAGATGAACTTGATGTTATCACATTGGTTGTTGAAATGGTTTGTGAAGTATTCCATTCTATTTTCCCATGTGGGCCAATTTCTATATACATCATCAACGTAACTAAGACACCACTTAGGCTTGTGAAGGAAGGAATCCAATTCCTTTTTTTCAAAATTCTCCATAAGAAGATTGGCAACCACTAGTGAAAGAGGAAAACCCATAACAACGCCTTTTATTTGTTTGTATATTTCTCAGTGAAAACTAAAGTATGTTGATCTAAGTCAGAGTTTGACAAGGTTTGAGGTTTCATTATCAGAGACATTTTTAATGAAATCAACTTCATTAATTGGAATTTTACTGAAGAGGGTGACCACATCAAAAGTAACAAGTATATCATCCTCATCAATATTCCATTCCTTCATCATATTAACTAGATGAGTCATATACTTTATAAATGAAGAAGTTCCTCCTATGAGAGGTTTGAGATTTCTGGCCAAGTATTTTTCTAGCTTGTAAGTAGTAGAGCATATTGTGTTAAAAACAAGTTTGTTAAGGTCCTAACCCGCACATAGGTAGATCAATGTATTCAGATGTAATAAAGGTCAATATTAATAAGGCCTTTCAATAAAATAGAATAAGGCGGATGTAAGAAGACCTAATAGAAGCTTCTGCTTCTAGAAGGATCTTCCTCTAGATGCTTCTCTTAATAGACATATTTAGTA
>JASDQU010376412.1:0-11364 GCA_032191745.1 Picea mariana | reverse complement strand
TATATCACGACTCTGGCCGACCGCTTCCCCATTCCATACCTAGCCACTTTTTCGATCGCAGATTCTCAGAAAGGAGAGATCTAGATTTCACTTCCATTGTTCTGTGACCTACAAACATCACCCAGACTTCCACGATATACCAATTCACTGTCAGACTCCCACATCATCCTCTCTTCCATGTTACACATTTTTCACTGAAAATTTCTGAGACATACAATTTGACCGTCGGGGCCTCACGTCTCCTGGGGAACCCTTGTCACCCTATTTTTAATACCTTACATCCACTTTCCATACTTGGCCATTTATTGGAGTCTATTTCATGGATCATCGGGTTGGTGGGCTCATGAAATATCCAATTCCTAATCGTTGTTTCATGTGCCCACTACCTTCGCACTTTTTTCCAAGTATGCAATAACCAAGGTTTAATGCTAATAGATCACCATGCAACAAATATAAATATTGTCATTAATGACTAAAATCCTCGAGGAGACAATCAAAATGACTATCCCTACACAAATTGTAAAGAAACATGCAGAAAAGATCTTTCCAGGTAATGGGATATCTATTACAAATTTCAATATATTAGCGAAAATGAGTCCGACTGACCGTTTCCCTATTCCATAATTAGCCACTTTTTTTATTGCAGGTTCCCTGATAGGTGGGCTCAAGATTGTGCTTCCATTGTTCAACGACCTACAAACAACAACCAAAATTCCATGATATACAAACTGACCATTGGATTGCCCCATCGTCCCCTCTTTCGTTTTACATGTTTTGCACTCAAAATTTTCGAGACATACAATTTGACCACGTCTCCTAGGGAACCCTTGTCACCCTATTTTGAATCCCATCCATCCACTTTCCATAATTGGCCATTTATTAGAATCTCTTTCACATATCGTCGAGTTGGCGGGTTCATGAAATATCCAATTCCTAATCGTTGTTTCCTGTGCCCACCACCTTCGCACTTCTTTCCAAGTATGTAATAACTGAGGCTTAATGCTAACAGATCACCATACAAAAACCGTAAATATTTTCATTAATGAGTAAAAACCTCGAGGAGATAGCCACACTGACTATCCTTACACAACTTGTCCAGAAACATGCAGAAAAGATCTTTCTAGTTAATGGGATATCTATTACAAATTTCAATATATTAGCGAAAACGAGTCCGACGGACCATTTCCCTATTCCATACTTAGCCACTTTTTTGATTGCGGGTTCCTAGACAGGAGGGATCAATATTGCGCTTCCATTATTCCACGACCTGTAAACAACACCCAAAATTCCATGATATACAAATTGACCACTGGAGTACCCCATCATGCCCTCTTTCATTTTATGCATTTTGCTCTCAAAATTTCCAATACATACAATTTGACCGTTGGGCCCTCACCTCTCCTGAGTATCCCTTGTAACCCTATTTTGAAGATCTTCCGACCTCTTTTCATACTTGGCCATTCCTTAATTTCTCTTCCCCATCCCCGCCACCTTCATACTTGTTTATAATAAAAAATTGTTTATAAAAACATTATACATATATATATTATAAAGACATACAATTTGATCGTAGGGCCCTTACCTCTCCTGAGTATCCCTTGTAACCTTATTTTGAAGCCTGTCCAACTTCTTTTCATACTTGGCCATTCCTTAATTTCTCTTCCCCATCCCCGTCACCTTCACACTTGTTTATAATAAAAAAATGTTCATAAAAACATTGTTTATAAATGTTTATATATAGATAGATAAGAGTCTTATTTCTAAATATGCAATTAGTAAGATTTAATGCTAATAGCTCATCATGTAGGAAGCGTAAAGATTGTCATTAATGACTGAAAGGCTCGAGGAGATCTCCCATTAATACACATTTAACCAAGATTTGTGGAGGGTTATATTATCCCTTCCGAGTGTTCATTTCAAACATCATGGAATGTCGTTCACGGGTCATCGGGTTGGCGGGTTCATGAAACCTCCAATCCTTAATTGCTATTTTCCATACCTTCCACCTTGACGCAACCGTCCCTACTCCTCGGAGGATAGTCGCGATCACTAGGACCTTCTCTCTCTCTCAAGCCCGAAGAGTCAAAGAGCTCTTCCAACTCCTCTCGGGAGTTCTTAATACCCACAGGTATCTCCTTTCGCGATCTCCCCCTTTTGCTTGTCGGGAAATTGGAACTCGCAAGATAATGAGTTCAGTACTCACAGGATCGGGTTTTTCAATTCCCCGAAGCCCGATGGTCAAAAGGTCAACACCTTCATATATCGGGTTTTTCCCTATCGGGAAATCGACACCTTTGATGTTGCGATTCACTCGCCCCACAAAACCCCGAAATCTGAACTCTGATGCACGTGTGCTATCCTCCTGTCACGTCACCTCTCCCTCCGTATATAGGGGATCACATGATCGCGATTTTACTGTTCACACTTCCTTTGCAATAGAAATTCCCGAATGTCGAATCCCGATCTCTCGGGATCTTACGCCACTTGTCCCGTGGAAATCAACGGTTCCGATAAATTCGGGAAATCGCTACTCGTGATTTCGACGAGTATGAACTCTACATCATCAACCGCCGAAGACCGAATTTCGACGTCCTTTGGTTCTCCGTGCGCCAAGGGATAAACCTCTCACAGCTTCTCCAAGATCCGACGACCGACAGGATTTCGCGATCCTCCTCTGCGAACCTTGGCCGTCTATTTTCCTCCTTGAGGATTTCTCCTGCTCCAAAACTCTGTCCTGCTCGAACCTCTCCTGCATCTGTCTCCACAGTGTTCACCAAGGAACGATCCCTCCTGAGCTTAATTTCTCCCACTCCTTCAGAGGAATGTCTACGCACTCCTTGCGCTCGACCCAACAACTCTCAAAGTGTTGAGTTTTCCCAGAATCTGTGCACTCTCCGCAACAACAGTCCTTAACTTCCTCTCAGATCCACAACTGAGACTTCAAATTCGGCCTACACTTCTTTTGCACGGCTCTAATGACCCAATTCAATTTCTGGGCAGACGAGAATAAGAGTTTAACTCTCTAGCCTCACCAACGCACTCTATGCGGATGAATTCGACTGCACTCTATGCAGGAATCTCCCGGCTCAAACAGAGAAACAATTGAAACTCATTCTCTTTACTCTCTCAGATTTTTGTTCAACTAAGAAATCACATACATAGCATATCAAGTAATTGCATAACAGACAACAAGACATCCATGAGCATAATATCAACACAGAGAAACAACACAACCCATAAAACTGAATCAAAGGCTCTCTTCTATTAATTCAATCTGTACATGGGTGTTCTTCACCAGTTCTCTTCTCTGCTCTTCTCTTCTTGCTCCTGTTGATAAACCTGAATAATGTTACAATGTACAAAGGAGGGTGCCTATATTCCGTTTGCCCTCTCGAATTCTACAACTATCAAATCTACAATCAATTCTTATCTAACAACATTAAATCTAATAAATGCCTTCCTATCTACTAAGGACGAGAGCTTATCTGCTCAAGGTCCATTTACAATATACAAAGTGCACTTCATTAACTCTTCACATTAATGTTTGGCGCAACCATATCAAGGTGTTTCAAAATTTTGGGGCCGGCACTGTCCAGCTGTCTTTTCTGCTCCATGCGTTGGCTCGCTTGATGAGTTGTAGATGCTCCTGCATCATACTCCTCGGCTCGAAAATTTTCATGGGCTCCTGTCCATGAGCTCCTGTATGGTGTATCCATGTTTCTGTATAACTACTTCTGTCTCCTAGCTGGCATCCTTGATTCTTCCATTTGACCAGGTACTCAAAATACTGCTTTCGCCTGGTCTTCTTTCCTGCTCATTTGTCCAGTATGCACTCCATCTGTGGATTCTGTGCAACTGGTAATTGTTTCTGCCACTGGATCACTGGTTCTTCCGCTCCAGCCTCTGCTTCATCAGCCCTATATTGGTATAAATCTGAAACATTAAAAATCAGAGATATCCCGATGCCATCCGGCAACTCAATTTCATAAGCATTTTCTCCGAATTTCTTTAGGACTTTGCACGGTCCAATTTTCTTCATCTTGAGTTTGTTATATGTTCCCCCTAGGAACCTTTCTTTCCTCAAGTGTGCTAGAACAAGATTACCAACTTCAAACTGAATTTGTCTCTTCCGCTGATCGGCTCTGTGCTTGTACTCCTAATTTGATTTCATCAGTCACTGCTTCACTTGACTGTGAAGTTCTCTCATTGCCTCAGCGAACTCTTCAGCAATAGTGCTGCTAGTTCCAGCCTGTTCTGACTCTCTGAGCTCAGATACTCCCCTTGGCTGTGTTCCATACAGAATCTGGAATGGGCTTTTCCTTGTGCTCCGATTCACAGAATCATTGTAAGCAAACTCTGCCTATGGCAATATCTGGTCCCAACTGTTGTGGTGCTCTGTCACCAAGCTTCTCAATAGATCCCCCAGACTTCTATTGAGCACCTCTGTTTGTCCGTCTGTCTGCGGATGGTAAGCTAAACTAAATGCCAGATTAGTTCCTAGCTTCTTCCATAGTGTCCTTCGAAAATGACCTATGAATTTTGTATCCCTGTCCGAGACTATGCTTCTCGACAATCCATGCAATCGCACAATCTCTTTGAAAAACAAGTTTGCGATGTACGTCACATCGTTGGTCTTCTGACACGGAATAAAATGTGCCATCTTGGAAAACCTATCCACCACCACAAATATGGAATCAACTCCTCTTTGCGTTCTCGGTAAACCCAATATAAAATCCATGCAAATGGCCTCCCATGGTCTCTCGGGTATGGGCAACGGCTGGTAAAAACCCGTATTCTGTTTTCGGCCCTTCAAATGTTGACAAATCCTGCATCGGTCAACAAATAATTTAACATCTGCTCGCATGCCCGGCCAATAATATGATTCGCTCAGCTTTGCGAATGTTTTGTCATGTCCAAAATGACCTGCTAATCCACCGTTGTTCTTCTCCTTCACCAAATTCTCCCTCATGGAGCAATTCAGAATGCATAGTTGATTTCCCGGAAACATCAATCCATCCTGGATCATATAATCTATCCATGGGGTCCGATCTCTGAGAACTGGATTCTCGGCTGCTTCGTATGCTTCCCCGAAGTCTGTATCTCCGGCATACATGTCTTTCAGATTCTCAAAACCCAACGTCTTGACTCTGAATTCCTGCAACAGTAAACATTTCCTACTTAAAGCATCAACCACTTTGTTAGCAGTTCCTGAAATGTGTTTAATTACAAATGTAAAATTCTGCATATACTCTACCCATTTTGCATGCTTTTGGTTCAACTTTTCCTGTTGACTCACAAACTGCAATGCATGATGATCACTATACAATACAAACTCCTTGGGTATTAAGTAATGCCTCCACTTTTTCAATGCCTGTATAATAGCGTAAAAATCCTTATCATACGTGGAGTATTTCAGCTTTGCGTCATCCAGCTTCTCGCTGTAATATGCAATAGGCCTGTCATCTTGACTCAAGACCCCTCCTACGGAATATCCACTCGCATCACATTTTACTTGAAATGTCTTCTGAAAATCAAGCAACACCAACACTGGTTGCTCTGTGATCTTTCGCTTCAACAGATTGAAGCTCTTTTCAGCCTCTGCTATCCAGTGAAAAGTCTTATGCCGCTTCTTCACTGTGTCCATCATTGCTGTGCTAATTCCACTAAAATTCTGAATGAACTTTTGGTAGAAACTAGCTAAACCATGGAAAATCCTCACCTCGAAAACATTTCTCAGTGATGGCCAATTCTTTATCACTTCCACCTTCTCAAGATCCATCTTCAACTCATTCGCCGATATGACAAAACCCAAATAAATGAGCTCTGTCTTCATGAAAGAGCACTTTCTTCATGTTGACTAACAGCTTCTCCTGCTGCAGTATTCTCATCACAATGGCCAAATGCTTCAAATGCTCATCCTTGGTCTTACTGAAAATCAGTATATCATCCAGATACACGACCACAAACTTGCCAATGAATTCCCTCAGGACTTCATTCATCAGCCTCATGAATGTGCTCGGCGTGTTTTTCAAGCCAAATGGCATGACCAGCCATTCGTACAAACCCTCATTTGTTTTGAATGTTGTTTTCCACTCATCACCTTCTCTCATGCGAATCTGGTGATATCCGCTCTTGAGATCAATCTTTGAAAAATAATTTGCCCCACTTAGGCAATCCATCAAGTCATCCATTATCGACAGTGGAAATCTGTACCTGATGGTGATTTTGTTAATTTCTCTGGAGTCTGTACACATCCTCCAGCCTCCATCCTTCTTCGGACTCAGTACTGTTGGAACAGCACATGGACTAAGACTTTCCCTGACCAGTCCTTTGTCCAGCAGATCCTGTACCTGCCTTTTGACTTCCTCATTCTCCTGAGGTGTCAACCTGTACGCAGCCTTGTTCGACAAATTGGCTCCTGGTATGAGGTCAATGTGGTGACTCACACTACGCATCGGTGGCAACGAACGAGGTAGTTCGTCCACGATGATGTCAGCGAACTCTCCCAACAGTTCCTGAATCTTGTCTGGTAAGTCATCCATTCTTGTGCTTGTCAGGACAATTCTTGGCTTCCTGACAACAAAGAATTGTGGATCTTCGTTCTTCTCCATCTCTGTGAGAAGCTCCTTCCCACTCATAAGAAGTATGGTGTTGTTTACTTCCGGCTTCACCTCTTTATTTTTTATCGGAAGCAATCTATGGGTTCTTCCATACTTCTCCAAGGTGTACGTGTTCATTCTACCATCATGAACCACATTTCTGTCATACTGCCATGGTCTACCCAGCAATATATGACATACATCCATGGGAATAACATCACACAAAATCTCATCATGGTAATTCCCAATCTTGAATTTAACTAAGCATTGTTTAGTGACACTTACCCGGTGTCCTTTCTGTAACCACGAGACTTTATATGGACTCGGGTGCTTAGTTGTTTCCAGCTCTAGCTTTTCCACCATCTCGGTCGAAACAAGATTATCGGTGCTCCCACTGTCAACTATGACCTTGCATTTCCTGTCCTTGGTTGTGCAAGCCGTTCTGAACAGTCTGCTCCTTTGCACTATGCTTTCCACCTCTTTCTCAGGTGTCAAAAGGATTTTATGTATCCCAAGCGATCTTCTGTTGTCTGCATCTTCATGCTCAGCATCACGCCTCTGTGCCTCAGTGATGTGAGTTTCTCCTCTTTCCATCTTTCTGTCTAGACAATCAACAGCTTTGTGTCCATCCTTCCCACATGTAAAGCATGTGATGATTCCTCCTCGCCCTCTTCCTGTACCTCTGGTACGAGGAAATGTGTTGGCATCAGCATAACCGCCACCCTACTCTGTATGCTGCCTCCTGGGCTCAGCATATTGCTGCCTCTGTGAGGTTCCACCTCTTTCAGCTTTACCCTGAGGTTTCTCCCATTCCTCCTTGGGATTCTGTGTTCTTTCCTGGGCAACTGCCTTGCCTCTGGGCTGACTCCTGCCTTTCCCTCACTGTCCTTGCTTGCGGCTCAACTTCTCCTTGGCTTTTAGAGCCATCTGGTACGCATCCTCCACCGTCCTGATGGTTAGCATGCTTAACTCATCCTGAATGTCATATCTCAAACCATTCAGGTATCTCGCCACCTTCTCATCATCGCTCTCCCGATGACCTGCTCTGATGTTGAGTCTGTAAAACTCTTCATGTACTCCTTCACTGTCATCAACTTCTGTCTCAGGTTTTGCATCCGCCTGAACAGAGTGATCTGATAATCTCTGGGGATGAACTTCACTTTCATCTTCGCGATCATCCTGTCCCAGCTTTTGATCTTTTGTTTTCCTTTGCAGCATCTATCCGCTTGTAGCTCGTCCCACCATAAGGCTGCATGTCCTTTCAAATTGGTAACAACATGCCTTACTTTCTTGTCCTCTTCGATGTCTTCATAATCGAAGTAGGTGTCGAGTGCTCGGATCCAATCCAACAACTCTTCTGCATCTAGATTCCCCTCATAGACAGGAATGTCCATTTTCGTCTTCGAACTCATCCTGGCAATAGTTTTAATCAACCATTTAGTTGATGCATCTCCTGCTGCAACCTCTTCTTCACGTCCATCTTCTTCTTCCACTTCGGAATCACTGAACTCTCCAGTATGCGCTGCGCGCCTATGTGCCGCTTCCATATCTTCCATTCTGGCATGAAGATTTCATAATTCCCTCTCCATTTCCATGTTTTTTCCATGGTTACGTCCTTCCCTGGACATTTCTCTTCCTCTGGACAATTCCCTTTCCCCCTCTGGATTGGGTGATTGTCTACCTCTTCTCAGAGGCATGGTGAAAATCTCTTCTCTCTACTACTGAAAACAAAGAGAGCTCTTCTCCCGCTCTGATACCACTCTGACGCAACCGTCCCTGCTCCTCGGAGGACAGTCGCGATCACCAGGACCTTCTCTCTCTCTCTCAGGCCTGAAGAGTCAAAGAGCTCTTCCAACTCCTCTCAGGATTTCTTAATACCCACAGGTATCTCCTTTCGCGATCTCCCCCTTTTGCTTGTCGGGAAATCGGAAATCGCAAGATCGCGAGTTCAGTACTCACGGGATCGGGTTTTTCAATTCCCCGAAGCTCGATGGTCAAAAGGTCAATGCCTTCGTATATCGGGGTTTTACCTATCGGGAAATCGACACCTTTGATGTTGCGATTCACTGGCCCCACAAAACCCCGAACTCCGAACTCCGATGCACATGTGCTATCCGCCTGTCACGTCACCTCTCCCTCTGTATATCGGGGATCGTGTGATTGCGATTTTACCGTTCACACTTCCTTTGCAATGCAAAGTCCTGAATGCCGAATCCTGATCTCTCGGGATCTTACGCCACCTATCCCGTGGAAATCAACAGTTCTGATAAATTTGAGAAATCGCTACTCGCGATTTCGACGAGTATGAACTCCGCCTCATCAACCGTCGAAGACCGAATTTTGACGTCCTTTGGTTCTCCGTGCGCCAAGGGCTAAACCTCTCGCAGCTTCTCCAAGATTCGACGACCGACGGGATTTTGCGATCCTCCTCTGCGAACCTTGGCCATCTATTTTCCTCCTTGAGGATGTCTCCTGCTCCAAAACTCTGTCCTGCTCGAACCTCTCCTGGATCTGTCTCCACAGTGTTCACCAAGGAACTATCCCTCCTGAGCTTAATTTCTCACACTCCTTCAGAGGAATGTCTGCGCACTCCTTGTGCTCGACCCAACAACTCTTGAAGTGTTGAGTTTTCCCAGACTCTGTGCACTCTCCGCAACAACAGTCCTTAACTTCCTCTCAGATCCACAACTGAGACTTCAACTTCGGCCTGCACTTCTCCTGCACGGCTCTAATGACCCAATTCAATTTCTGGGCAGATGAGAATAAGAGTTTAACTGTCTAGCCTCACCAATGCACTCTATGCGGATGAATTCGACTACACTCTATGCAGGAATCTCCCGGCTCAAACAGAGAAACAATTGAAACTCATTCTCTTTACTCTCTCTGATTTCTGTTCAACTGAGAAATCACATACATAACATATCAAGTAATTGCATAACATACAACAAGACATCCATGAGCATAATATCAACACAGAGAAACAACACAACCCATGAAACTGAATCAAAGGCTCTCTTCTATTAATTCAATTTGTACATGGGTGTTCTTCACCAGTTCTCTGCTCTGCTCTTCTCTTCTTGCTCTTGTTGATAAACCTGAATAATGTTACAATGTACAAAGGAGGGTGCCTATATTCCGTTTGCCCTCTCGAATTCTACAACTATCAAATCTACAATCAATTCTTATCTAACAACATTAACTCTAATAAATGCCTTCCTATCTACTAAGGACGAGAGCTTATCTTCTCAAGGTCCATTTACAATATACAAAGTGCACTTCATTAACTCTTCACATTAATGTTTGGCGCAACCATATCAAGGTGTTTCAAAATTTTGGGGCCGGCGCTGTCCAACTGTCTTTTCTGCTCCATGCGTTGGCTTGCTTGATGAGTTGTAGATGCTCCTGCATCACACCTTCACACTTCTAAGTATGCAATTACTAAGCTTTAATGCTAACAACTCATCATCCAACAACTGTAGAGATTGTCATTAATGAGTGAAAGGCTCGAGGAGATCTCCCATTCACATGCATTGGACCAAGATTTGCAGAGGGTTATATTATCCCCTCCAACTATTCATTTCAAGAATCATCTGGAGAAAACAGACATTCTCATAAACTTATGGCACCAGCTTGACAACATTTATACAGTGAACATATTTGGGCGTGAGGACCAGAAATTCCAATGGTCTAGGGCATACTCTTACTACTCATCCCCTTCCGCCCATAATGAAGTAATTTGGACCTTTGGAATTTCTCGTGCAGGTTGTGTCCCTAAAATTTTTTACTATATGGAGGTGGTCTCTTGGTGCATCGAGAGATATATTTCAGGCCAAAGAATTATTCTACAGTGGGAGCACTCTCTTTTTTCTTTGTCACCTTAGGTCTTCCACAAGATGTTAATATTTCCAGAGCCAACATTGACCTTTAGAGGAGAAGATTGCAAGTAGTTCCTAAAAAGAATGATAATGGGTTGGACCTCTTGCCCGAGTTCCTAGAAGACCTGACCGCAGTTCTTGAAGATATCACAAGCTTGCAGGTTAGTTCATTTAGAAATCCATTTTGGGAAATTGCCTGGTTGTTTACAAGAATAATGGGATAGGAATCCACAATAAGTATTTCCCGCATGATTCTTTATATTTTGTATTTCACAGTCAAGGAACAAGCCATTTTTTATTAGGGGAAGCTAATTTCCATTGAAATATGGTCCCAATTGTCATGATTCAAAGAGGAGAATAAATTTTATATGTCATCCTACTTGGTTTTTGTGATAGCACATTGCTATTTGTTTCCAAAACTTTATGTGTCCAAGAAGGTAAACTGTGAATTTGACCCAGTAACCTTCTGGTACCAGACCTTGTGGAGGCACAAGGCCTCCCACTATTTTTATGAGGTTTTTAATGACTTTGTCTCTATTTTCAAAGATTTGTTGTTAGGAAAGGATGTTCCCTGCATGTCTGACCAAGAAACCAAGTTTTTGGACGGGAAGGGGGCACTTGAAAAAATGGATAATTACGGTGTGATAATGATTTTTGGCTCCAAGGAAAATCCTTCTTTCCTTCCATGTCACATTATAGACATAATGTTTGTTACAATTATAATAAGGCAATACAACTACTGGTTTCATTTATTCCATGAGAAGAGAAAAAAATAGTTCATTCCTCTTCCTTGGAAAGTTGGGGACTTCATGTTCAGGAACGTCAACAAAATTGATGAATTCACAAGCCATATCAACAACTTGAAGCTAAGATATGTTGAAAAGATAAGA
>JASDQU010376409.1:0-11365 GCA_032191745.1 Picea mariana | reverse complement strand
AAAATGTTCATAAGTAATATTTAAACACCTACAGGGACGGGGGAGGGATCATCTCCAACAGGTGGGCATGTACAACTCCTTCCTGGTCACTTACAAAAGGTCACGTGGATGGGGGCCCTGGATGCCCGTCGGATTACCCAGATAGTATAAGACCTCTTTTCGGTTCGACAGAGCCATTGTGGAGGTTACAGGGTCTGTGCAGGTTGGTTTTGGGGGTTGACTTTATGGGTAGGACCAAAGGGACAACACCCTTGAGGCACGCTGAATGAGCACTGACGGTTTTAGATGACCAGGGTTAGAATAGGGTGAGAATAGCTACGGAAATAAACAATTAAAACAGTCCAAAAACATAGATTTTAAACATATTTACATTTAAAACAACTATTTTAAACATACAATAAACTTACCAATTCCCGGCGCTCACGACCTCTCAACGACCTCGGTGACCTCCGCCTCACGTCCGCTGCGCTCGCGACCTCCCGGCGACCTCCACACGACAACGAGTTCACACATCAAACGACAACACAGATGCTCACATCCATGTGCTCAACGACCTCCTCACAACAACGATTACACAGAATGCACACAATGAACAAGCTCTGACACAGCGAACGAGCTCTCACACAGCTCTCACACAGCGAACGAGCTCTCACACAGCACTCGCGACCACGAATACACACAACGACTGAGCTCTCACAGAGGCATACGCCAACAAAATTTTGTAAAACATTGCACATTCGATGTGTGGCTAATATATAAACCATCTTTCAGCCGAAAGATAGTTCGTCCGAACTATTTTTCGGCCGAACAATGTTTCGACCGAACTATCTTTCGGCTGAAAACGTATTGCCGGAAAGAAAATATCCGGCCGACCAAATTTCTACATGCAAATCGAGGAGGTGGTTATTGCAACGTTCGATTTGACGTTTATTTTTTCGACCGAAAAATAGTTCGGCCGAAAATAATAGCTTTCGGCCGAAAAATATTATTAGTTCGGCCAAAAAAATGTTTTTCGAAATTTTGGAGACTTTATTGTCACGAAAGTGTAACCCACCTTCGTGATTCCACCCTTAATAAAATTCAATTTTCTAACCTTAATCAAATGAATAAATTATTTATTGACTTATTATAAATTGACTTGTGCGTTTGAGAATTGAAATAAGATATCATATGTGATAAGGTTGATAGTTACAAGTCAACATGTGACATTAAATAAAAGTAATAAAGATGGTATAATAATTTTTTAAGTGTTTTAATATTATTAAATAATTATCAAACATGGACGCGTTGAAAAACTTATTAAGGGAATATTTAAAATATAATGAATATTCTTTTATTTTTTAATAAAATTTAATGTGAACAAGTTTATTACTTATATTTTAATAAAGGTAATAGTTCAAAGTACGTATTCTTTACTTTAATATTATGTTTATGACTCTTTTAATTGATAAATTGATAGAGGAAATAAAAATTTCTCCATTATTCGATAGAACTTTGCAATATAGAGTTGTGCATATTAAGTATGTACATAACTAATAAGACCCTTTGTAACACTTCTGATTAGAAATTGCTAGCAAGTTGCTATGCCAAAAGATGAGTTAACATTTTTGTCTTCTTAATCTATTTTTTCTAGCTTTGCTCCACAAAACAAAATCCATACTAGCTATATCCAATTATTAACAAATTCAACCCATAAGTATGTACATAATTAACAAGGGGAGCTGCAAAGCAGCAAGCCCCTGCCTTAAGTGGTAGTTTAAAGATTTTGACACGGGGCAGGTCTAGTTGATCCATGTTTGTTGTGAGCTCGGGATCCCCTGCCTTAAGTGGTAGTTTAAAGATTTTGACATGGGGCAGGTCTGGTTGATCCATGTTTGTTGTGAGCTTGGGATAACTGTTTGTTGGGAGCTCAGGATAATTGATTTATAGGTCGGGACAATCGGGCGTCGAACCTTCGATCTTTCTTAGATATTAGGAGTATGGGCATGGGATTTTCCAGTTAAATTGAAAGCCTGTTGATCTGATCCAAACAAGTCTTATTTTGTCATCGATGCCTTTTATTTCTATATTGTGACTATGTGCACCATCGGTTATGGGGATATTACTCCCAAGATTACAATAGTGAAGTTGTTTTCGTGATTGTTTGTGCTTGCTGGATTTGGGTTTATTGATATCTTGTTGAGTAGGATGGTGACATATGTTTTCAATAAGCAAGAGAATTGGCTATGGAGACCGTGCCTTCAAGACATTGACAGACTGATGTTTGCAGTGATCTGGCTTCTAGCTAGTACACTTGTTGTTGTGAGAGCGTTTCTCTACCTGACAGAAGCAAGGATTGATAAAAGACATCGTTCGATTGCGAAATGGGTGTTACAAAGAGATATGATTTTTCCCGATTGGATGGTCGCCAATATTGACAACAATGACTTTGTCTTGTTTGCGTTGTCTTCCTTTCTGCCAATTTAATTTTGTGATTTGTGAATACTGGTTCTATATTTATGCAAGTCTCTTTTTGGTTTATTTTCCAGCTTTTACCAAATTACCAAAGACCCATTTTAGGCAAGTAGATTATATATTTTAGGTAAATGGTTAAATAGTCATGTATAGAATGTGAATGCAAATCAATAATAATGAAGTGTTATGTTTAGAATAATGAATTCATAAAGGTGAACTATTTTGATTAGGAGGTAAAAGCAGAGAAAATTTTATTGGTTCAAATCAAGAGGAATAATGGAAAAATTGTTCATAAATAAGTTTTTTTTTTGTTTTGTCACTGTCATTGTATGTTCTTATATCTGTGGGTGAAGCTCTGTTTTCGTTTTTCGAGGGACTTTAGCTCCATTTTGTTAGTAGTCTTGGCTGCAAACCTTATCTGTATCGTTGATGTGGCTAGTTTGTGTGTTTCAATGTGACATGCCGTTGCTTAGATTTCCTATAGATTCTTTTCCAAAATCTGAGCTCTCGGATGTGTTTCATTTCATTTACTTCTTTAGCTCATCTTAGCAAGTTGTCTCCAAGTAAGGTATTCTTCTATTTCTGATATTATCTAGAAGCAAATTATATTTATGGTATTCTTTATAATACAATAGAAGAAAATTCTAGACACTGCACTTATTTGAAAGTGTCGAACCACAAATATTGTCGACGAACTGTCAAGTGAACCTTACATTGTCAATGTAAAACATGTTGACCACATTCATGGTTTGATTTGAGATTTGAAAATTTCCAGTTGTATCCTTCTCCTTTGAGTTTTTTTGCTTTTGTTTTGCGGAACTACAAATCACTAGAAGTATGGTGCAATTCCTTCTATGGTGCAATTCTACAGAAGAAAAATATGAAAAGAAGAAGACAATCCTTTGAGTTTTTTTCTTTTGTTTTGCAAAACTACAAATCACTAGAAGTATGGTGCAATTCTATAGAAGAAAAATACAGAAAAGTATGAAAAGGAGAATAAGACAAAAAAAACCATAAGAAAAAAAAGAGCAAGTGAGAAAATGAGTGTGTCTTAGAGTTCTCACCAACCAAATTTTCATTCCTTTAAAACAGCTAATTAGAAAATACTTTAAAATTTAAGTAAAGACAATCTTAACTACATCCAAGGAATTACTCTTCCAAGACATTTAATGCTTATCTCATGTATAAGAATCCTTTTATCTTATATATCTCATCTTTTAATTTCAAATACTACTTGGGAAATACATATCAAGTGAAGGTTTTTGCAAAAAGATTAATGAATATTTATTAAAGAATATCTTTAAAGGTCCTCCATAATTAGAAATGGGAATTTTATTTCATCCATTAAGGAGCAACTTTTCTTAGAGACTGTTAACGGTATTAATGTATTATTGTGTCTGAAAGATTGCTTTGTAACATTGTTTTTTATGAGACAAATGACAAAATTATGAGAAATATCCTCATTAGTACCCTGGTGATCGCAAAAGCGAGGCGATTTTTTTTATAATATATAAATTATTTTAAAAAAATGCCATGAACAGTTTGAGTATAGCCTCATAAATAATAAGAATAATTAGTGTAGCCAGCAGGAGGAGTTGTACATGAGGCATGTCCTCGTAAGAGACACGTTATTCACTCATAAGAAATAAGGTGGTCAAGTGGTGCCCTTTCATCAAAGAGATCAACACCATTATTCAAACCTCAACCATGTTTATATGCAAGATGGAATCCACCTTCGTTGTAACTATAATATGTGCCAAGATAATGAATAATGAGTGACCCATGTCCCAGTTGTAGTAGTTTCAGGTTCAGATGAAGCTGGCTCTACATGATCAAGTGTTTCAACCTATGCCTTTGGGTAAGCTACTGGCTCATTCACTGGTGATGGATCAATGAATAAGCTATGCTAATGATGTGAAGCCCGATAGTAGTGAGATCAATAGTTGGAAAGTATGGAATCTTTGAGCTAACTAAATAGTGAGAACTAGTTCTTGCCAACCAGAGATTTGAATGGCAGCTCGATGCAATCTGAGCATTTTGCACGTTGTCAATTTTTTAGGCTATTTCCTCTTCACCTAGCTTTGATTAAGGTGAATCTTCTAGGTAAACTATGCATACTAGCACCAACCAAAAATCAATAGTCCGTTGTTGATATGCATGGCTTACCGAACAACGGGCTTCGAATTGGCTTTTATGCTACCTCTGTGTTCTTTGTTTCTCTCGTCACTAATGTTTGGAATGTTTCCACACATAGATGGATTGTGCCACCATGTTCTACATATCTCACACAAGATAGGATTTGCTCCAGTGGGGAACAAATTCGGTGAACTTTTCGTAGTGTCATTTCCAAGGGGCATTCATTCCTATGATGTTTCTCTATTCCGCTCAGGGTACACTGTATATTTTCATGTAACGCCTTCCATTTAGACATCTCCTATATTCAGTTATGAATTTCATGCTACGTTGGATGATTTATCCGAGACATGATATCAAGTTAGGCTCCTTCACAAATGAAGAAGATAAAACTATCATTTAGTTGCATAGATTTATCAGGGATTTCATCCTTCCAATATTTTAGGAGCTAGAACTCTTCAGCTAGCTACAAAATTGAGAATGACGAGAGCTATGGGCTGGCCGATAGTATGCCATGATATATGACTACGATGATAGTATGACATGATATATGACCACGAGCTAGTGAATACGAAACTCTTTCAGAGTGGAATGGACGAAACTCTTTCAGAGTGGAATGATCGAGCCTCTTTCCGAAGGAGGTAAGAACAATCCGCGAGTTAAATAAGAAGCTCTGAAGGTAAGAATAATCCACGAGCTTACAAAGAAGAAGCTCTTTCAGAGTGGAATGATCAAGCCTCTTTCCTAAGGATGTAAGAATAACCCATGATCTAGAGAAGAAGAATCTCTTTCAGAGTGGAATGATCGAGCCTCTTTCCGAAGGAGGTACGAATAACTAGCAACCAATTATGGCTATTTTCTTTTAGCACTAATGTTATATAGTAATCATTATACAACTTCCAGGTTTCATGTCCCACACCTGGTGAACTATTTGTTGCATGTTTTGCCAAGTGAAGATCCAGTTGTTGTATGTTACACACTTGGAAGTTGTCTCCACGCGGAGATCCCGTAAACAAATATGGGATATCGACTATGGACTATGCATAGTTTGAAACATTTTGAAACATTAAATTTTTCAAACTAATGCTAACTTCAAACCTAGCATTAATATACCTTTGCTATATATAATATAAATATATGTCAAGTTTCCTAAGTTTATTTGTGCCTAAGTTCATTTGTGCCTCGATATGAGGTCAAATAAGACCTCAAACATTTTGAGTCGTTAAGAAAACTATTGTGAGTGTTTTATAGGTTGATAAAAATTGAAAAATCAAATGATTTTCCAAACCTTGGTTTAAAACATATTGAACTATGTGTAGAAGTATTCAAAAACAACTAAGCAATTACTATAATTCCTAGCCTAAAGGAAGGGACTAATAAGACCCTTTATAACACTTCTCATTAGAAATTTAATTGATAAATTGATAAAGGAAATAAAAACTTTTCTATTATTTGGTATAACTTTGCAATATAGAGTTGTGCATATTAAGTATGTACATAACTAATAAGACCCTTTGTAACACTTCTGATTAGAAGTTGCTAGCAAGTTTCCATGCCAAAAGATGAGTTAACATTTTTGTCTTATTAATCTATTTTTTCTATCCTTGCTCCACAAAACAAAATCCATACTAGCTATATCCAATTATTAACAAATTCAATCCATATCCTCTACAATTATGGATTAATATGGATCCAAGGGAAGGATGGATCCAATAATATAATCAAATACTAAGTGAGAACCATAAAATCATGCAACAAGAAAACAAAATCCATACTAGCTATATCCAATCATTAACAAATTCAACCCATATCTTGTACAATTATGGATTAATATGGATCCAAGGGAAGGATGGATCCAATAATATAAATAAATACTAATTGAGAACCATAAAAATCATGCAAGAACAATGTAACACACCCAACCCCTAAGTACCTTTTTTAGGGATGTGGCATAAAAATTCCACTTTCCTTAATCATCTTGAATCCTCTTTTGCTCATCAAGATCTATCTAGAAACTACTACCTTGCTCAAATCCGAGGTCTCGATTGGGAGTTACGCCCTTTCAAAGATTGGCAGGAATTATTAGTCAAGGACCACATGGCTTCCACATGGGTTTCTCTCATGCGTACCATCCCAAGTTTCCCGAAGTCCCGGAGCTCCCTAGCGCTCCTGCATCTATGGTTGAAATCCATCCACCATTAAATCCACCGACGAAACTTCATCCTCTTTTAACGTACAAGTTTATGGGAATTTGACATTTGGTGCTGGACACACCTTTTTCTTTCTACGCACATGTCTTCCGTAGTCCCGAAATATTGAACTCCCAAAGGACCCTGAAATATTTCCACGTGGCTCTGGCCTTCGGTCCTTTCGGCTTATCTAATATACTACACCCAAAACCTTCGGAGTTACAAAGCCCCAGACTCCCAAAGGGTCCACCCTTACATGTGATGGCACATTAAATGAAGAGGAAAGGACAGGTGGGTTCCTAATACTCCACCCGCTATTAGGCCAAGTGAGTATGTGCTAGGGGGATGACATGTGACAAGGAAGAGATGGAACGTGCCCTCATCAATGAGTGACATGTGTAACGTTCTAATGGGCACATAGGGTCTGTGAAAATCACGAATCAAGGTGACACATGGCATGTTGAACATGGCTCCACATCACCCTAGGTGACGTTAGCATGCCACATCACTCTAGACTGGCAGCCTTCCAATTTCCTTTATATCCCACGGTCGAGATGTGTCCACGTAGATCCATAGATCTACGGCCTCCGTTACTTCGTAACTTCGGCGTTCGAGGAATCCACCATGTAAATTCCCATTTACTCCTGGAGTGTTTAGTGCCAGGCTAAACACAATCTAGATCCGATGGTTAGGAGGTATCTTGAAGAATCCTCAAATCGACGGTTTGTGTTACTTTGCGAATTCGTCGTTCGAGGGTTTCACCCGCATGACACTCCCTTTCTCCCATAGTGGTCAACACTTGAATGACTGTGAATTAGATCTAACGGTCATGGGATATCATGAAGCATACCCAGATCTATGGTCTTCATTACTTCACTAGTTCGGCGTTCGGGGGTTCTACCCGCTTAACACTCCTTTTCTCCCAGAGTATGACTTCGCCAAGTTTCTATGCGTAAATCCTCCCACTGGTTGATCGGATGGTTGGGAGGGGTTCTCAATGGAATCCCAGATCCACGACTCACATTAGTTCGCAACTCTGACATTCGGGGGTTTTGGTGGTATGCCACCTTTGTTCTCCCGAAGTGGTCAATGCCAGACTGACCACGACATATATCCAACAACCAGGGAAGCTCCCGAGTATCCTCGAATCTACTATTTGCATTACTTCACGATCAGTAAGTGGGTTAGGGTTTAATTCTGGGACAAATTTCACAATCAAGGTTAAGGGAACAACCAGATGTCGGTCAACCTCGCTAGTAACCGCACCAATAGGTTGCCTTTGGTTGTTTTCTAAGGTTGTAAAGTTATCACATCCCAGAGCTCCGAATTCTCGGAGTTTCGAAGCTAGAAAAGCTTTTCTCCTTTCTGACCTAGCGAAGGGTTCCAAGGTCCCAGTAATATGGATTCTATGACAAGCCTCGAGGCTATACACTTTACTCTTAGCCATTATTTGGTTAGGGTCGTGGACATGAGTCCTCAGTCACACATACCGATGGTTTGAAGGGAGCGTCTTCCATCCACAGAGCTTAAATTCTAAATAGGGAAAAGGTACCTTTCGAGGGACCAACAAGACTAAAACATTCCAGCAAAGTTTGATCCGACTCTTACATTGTGAGATCAATCCTTGGGAAAATTCCCTTAATGAATTTTCAACCAGTGCAGGAACTGTAAACTTATTCTCAAATTCATATGAAAACCCATGTCTAATCATTCTCGTGCTGCTAAGAAGAGGCAAACAAAAACCATGCAATTACATGGGCTTTTCGGCCCTCGACCAAGTAGTGAGGAACTCTTGGTCAGGTTTGACCACTTTTTGGACTTTGACGAGTGATCAAGGAAGGAGCGCCCAGGCGGAGATGAGATCACGGATCTCACTTGTTTTGTGGGCTTTGTGGACCCGACAAGGGGTTCATTAGGGTTTTTGTAATGGGTTATGGGATGTCGACCCATGGGTTTACCCATGTTTAGGCCCCATTGTAAAAGTATAAATAAGTAAGATTGTATGATAGGAAGAGATCTTGGAGAAGCGATATAAGAGACTTAGAGAGTGAATTTTAAGTAGCTAAGTGCAAGTAGTTCTGAGTGCTTTGTGCAACAGAATGTGTATGTAAGGCTCTATGCTTGATAAAGGATTTGGCTTTGTGCCTTGACCTAGTTTTGGGAAGGAGGATTGGGTGCTTAGTGTGTAGATCTTCTGTCCTCTATGAAGCTTGGCTCTATGTCTTAGTGCACAGGAGCAGATGAATGTAAGATATTGGAGACTAATAAAGAAGACAAAGCAACTAGTGGATGTAGCCCCACACTGGGGTGAACCACGTATATCTTGTGTCTTCTGGTTGCTTTGTGTTGTGTTGTTTATATTGTGAATCTTCTTTGCTTATTATGTATGTTAGATAGATTTATAGATGCTTACTGCTTCACCTATGGTAAGGACGAATGAATGTTAGATATACTATGTGTTGTATGCTAAGTGGTTGAAGTACTTAAGTTACTGTGTCGATCTATCTTAGGGTTTGTTTTGTGATGTTAATAAAGCTAATGAACTAGTGCATATCATCTTCTAAGTGTTATTAAAGTACTTGCAAAGTGTTGTAATCACATATATGTGTCCCAACTTCGTTACAGACACCTGAGTCCTGTAACCCCCCTTGCCTCTACCTCGGGTGAGACTTTGCCTACTTCGCAGGTGTTGATGAAAGGGCTAGTAGTTAGGGTTTTGTTCGTGCATTGTTGAAGCGTTGAACCCTGGGTCTGCCCCTGTGCCAACAAATGGTTACGTTGTTGAGACCTGAAACTGTGATTGTTGGGAACTGAGGTAAAGAAAAGAGAATCTTTGTGCGTATATATGTTGTTGTAGTGCGCATTACTCTACTTGAATTACAGAGCTCTGTGCTAAGAAATAAACTCGATCTGAAGAAAAGAGGTAAGATCTTAAAAGAGGTAAAGCTTTGTGCTTTGATAAGAGTAAGATAAGCGATTTTTTTTGTTTCGAAAGCATGAATTTAGTTATGTTTAATAGATTATGTCCTAGTATGAAATCTAAGGCATAGTTGGAAGAAAGAGTTGATATGAATAAATTTGATAGAAATAAAGAAAGATATGTTATTCCTATGCATAGAAAGAATTTTTGGACTATTAAATGGATGCAGGAACCTAGAAGGAACTTTTGCAGATTGCAGGTCCAACACTGTGATCCTAGTGCGCAGTACAGGAGAAGTTGGGGAACTTACAAGAGAAAGAGAGGATTGAAACTATGTTATAACTGTAGAAGACAGGGACATCTTGCTAAGGAATTCCCTGGTACAGGCCATATTTGTCTTTGTTGTAAAATTGTTGGTCATGAAGTTGAGGATTGTCCAAGGATGATTGCTAAAGTCGAACAAATGAACATGAGACAAGAAAACTATGAAGGAATTCAAGAGAATAAGAGCATGTTAGAGAATCATCAAGAGAATGAGTCAGAAAAAGCTCAGACTATGTTATCACAGTTGAAAGAAACGATGAATGATCACAAAGATGTTAGTTTACCAGAGATCTTGAAGGTAAAACAATGCATAAATGAAAGAATACGAGACTTCGAAATAGATTGTATCTTGGATGAGGAAACACAAGTGAATATTATGATAGAAGACACTTGGGAATTTTTGGGAAATCCTACTTTGATACCTTCAATGGGAAGGATAGGCTTGTTCAAGGGAAATATCATAACCTTATGTGGAAGAGTTACTAGTGTACCTATTATCATCCATGGAACACTGACTTAAGAGGAATTTGAAGTCATTAAGTTTATTGAGAACAACGCCTCATTCCCACTTTTGTTGGGAAAGACTTGGATCAAGAAGGATCAGATCATAAGGAAAGAAGAGGAAGAAGCTGCAGAAAAGAAGAAGCAAGAACTAAGGGATTTCATAGCTAGAAAATAGATTGACTAATAGAAGAATGAGAAATTAAGTTGAAGCAACAGAAAGCAAGAGAGTTAGTTGTCGAAGTTGAAATAACACAAGATTTGAAGGACCTATCCATGCAATAAAGAAGGATACCCACCCTAGAATTAATAAGAGAAGAGGTATTAACTTCGAACCTTTTAAGAGCACATCGACAATGTGAATTCACTACGCTAGAAGAAGATAAGAATAGGAATGGAAAGAGAATTCCAGAAATAGTTAGAGAGACTCAGATCACAAGAAAGAAGGCGAGGAAGATCAGTAAGAAGAAATCCAAGTTGGAAAAGCTACAGGGAGTTATAGAGAATAAATGGAAGACTTTGCAAGAGGCAGGTTTGTAGAATTTGAACCTCACCCGAACAACAAAACCGCGCAGAATGGGACTTCACCCCGACGAAGCTATATGACCATTGGAGGCACCCTGACCGTTAGAACGATGCTCCGAAACAATTAGGAAACACATTTATGGGCAAATGGACCACTTTTGGGACGTTGAGACCATGCCATATTGGAGATATTCGCATTAATGGAAGCATTCCTGCCCGTTGAAAGAATTCGTTACGATGCTCGCTTATTTAACCTGTTGGACGCTATGCCGGGACCACTTTTTGCTATCCGTGATTACCTGAGACAAGAAGAGAAGTG
>JASDQU010376406.1:0-11348 GCA_032191745.1 Picea mariana | reverse complement strand
CGAATTGAGTAGCTAGTTCTTGTGTTTCAACTACTTGATGAGTAGTTGGTTCTTTTGTTTTAGCTACTAAATTTGAAATGGATGATGTCGCAACATACAGGGCCTCTGGTTCTTGTGTTTCAGTGCCCATGGCTGGAATAGGTAAAGATTCCATAATTTGGGAGGTTGGAGATACACGGGGTTTTAACTGGATGGGTTGGGGGTTTAGCGCAGTGGCACTAGTGGCTGCCCTTGTTGAGGCCCTTGTTCATTTTATTTGTAAAAAGGGTGGAAAGAAAGGAATTTGCTTTCGTTTACGTGGGGGATTTTCCTCAATTATGGGACAAGGAGAATTGTCTGGTTCAGAATCATCGCTAAGAATATGAAGGGCAAGAGTGGATGATTCTGGTAAAGTGTGGGGCGGGCTTGGTATGGTAGGGGGGTTAATTGGATTGATTGGGTCTATAGGCGGACTGTTAGGTAATTCCGGAGGGTCTGGAGGGTTTTGTGGTTGTTGTTCTTGAAGATTTTCAGGAATTTCAATAGCTTCTTAGGGATCTATGGGTGGGTTGTTTAGTGGAGCGTTTTGTTGGGCAAAACCCTTTTGGATAAGTAGTTGAACAAGACGGTGATGGGTGAGTGAAAGGGAAGGATCTTTAACCTTTTTACAGTAGTGTGACATATTTTTAAGACACCCGAGTAGATAATAAGGAATGTTCACCAATCTATTATGCCGTAAATGAGACAACAGGACAAAATCATACTGGTAGACTACCTGGTATCGGCCTTCACAGGTAAGGTAGTGTTTGAAAAATTTTGCAACTTTCGGCCATGGAGGCAGCAACGAGCTGAGTCAGACACCTCGGACTTTAGGCTCAATTTGTTCCCCTGGCAAGAGGAAATATTGCTGGGCATTAAGGATGATATGTTTGCAACTGAACAAGCGGATGCCATTGGTAGGGAGACCCAAAACCTGTGCTATATCCTCTTCTGTAACTGAAATACAAACTCCTTGAACAATGGAATGATCTTCCTGGAGATTTCGAGCGAATTGCAGAACCTATTGTTGATCAAATCCCTGGAGCCTCTGAAAATAACCGAGCCATCCTTCCCGCAGAAAAAATTGATAGGCTTATGGATACAGCTCTAACATGGCTGTCATGGTGGGTTTGTAACGTATAATAGAGCCTCCCATAGCTAGCAACTCAGTAAAATACACCGTCAAAGAGTCGAGTAACAGCTTCTGTGCAGAGTGAGTTTTTCGGGTGAAGGCATGCAAATGGTGGTGAAACAAACGAAAGGATGGTAAAAAGGAATGACGGTGGTTGACTCGTGTGAAATGATGGTATAAAAGTTTGATATTTCCTCCCCCCCCTTCAAGTGCAGCTAATAATGATTTTACATGAGCGGTAATAATGAGTTGGAATCTTCTCATTAACTATAGCTTAATTGTATTTACGTATAAAATTTACATACCTCACCTTTACCTCTTGATTCCTACTTCAAACAAAATATAGTGCCTGTCCATAATAGTTCTACAGTAGCCATGGCGGAGACTTTTAATTTGTTAGAGGAATTGTATCAAGGATTTGTTGACTAGAAGGACAAAATGTAGTATGAGAGCGAAAGTCTTATTGACAGAGAATGCTGAAAAGTTGGTGTTTCAACAACTGAAAGAAGGGTGAAACAATTGTTTAACGATGTTGTTTCGTCAATGGAAAAAAAATGTGAAGAATTGTTGAATAGTAGTGTTTCGGCAATGGGAAAATGGAGAAAGGTTGCTAACAGTGGTGTTTCAGCAATGGGAAAATGTGAAGAATTGCGGAACAGTGATGTTTCGGCAATGGGAAAATGGCGAAAGGTTGCTGACAGTGGTGTTTCAACAATGGAAAAATGGTGAAAGGTTGCTGACAATGGTGTTTTAGCAATGGGAAAATGTGAAGAATTGTGGAATAGTGGTGTTTCGGAAATGGAAAAATGGCGAAAGGTTGCTGACAGTGGTGTTTCAGCAATGGGGAAAATGTGAAAAATTGTTGGACAGTGGTGTTTCAGCAATGGGAAAATAAGGGCAAGAAATTGTGGAACGGTGGTGTTTTGGTAGTGGGGAAAAGGAACAAAGTTGCTGAATAGTGGTGTTTCATCAATGGAGAAAGTCAAAAAGTTGTTGAACAGTGGTGTTTCAACAATGAAGAAAATGGCGAAAGGTTTTTGACAGTGGTGTTTCAACAATGAAGAAAATGGCGAAAAGTTGTTGAACGGTGGTGTTTCAGCAATGGGGAAGCTTGCCTCTTCTTGAAGTAGAATTGTCCTTTCTTAGTAGGCTTGTGCTTCGATCGGGAATCTGCAAAAATCGATTGTAACATGGTATTTCTTGACAGGGATTATTAGTAAATGAAATTTAATCTAATACTAAAGAAATTAAATTAAAAAGAATTAATTGCAATGAGGGGTAGGAGCCCCTTCTAAAAAGAGGTAATGAGAGTCTGACACACATGTGGCTTTAAAATCTTCTTTGAAAATAGGGCATTGGTATAGACGAAGCCGATGACCATTTACAAGTAACAGTGTTTTAGAGTCATCGATTGTGAGGAGCCTTATTGTTCCATTGGAGAAAACAGTGTCTACTTCGTAAGGTCCAAGCCATATTGTACTTAGTTTCCCTTGAAATTCTTTGAACCGAGAGTCATACAGTAGGGACCAGTTACCTTTTTGGAATTGCTTATGCTTGATAGTTTTTTCATGCCATTTTGATCTTTTTTGTTGAATCATAGTTGTCTGATGAATGGCATCTATTTTTTTTTCATCCAATTCATTAAGCTACTATAACCTGGTTGTTTGTGCATCAGTCAAATCAAGGTTGATAACTAAAGCAGTCCTTAAGGTCTTGATTTCAAATTCCACAGGAAAGACAACACTTTTTCCATAAACTAATTCATAGGGAGAGAATCTTGTAGTATTTCTCCAGGTAGTTTTGTAATCCCATAATGCTTTAGGGAGCCTGTGAGACCAATCCTTTCTGTTTTCCTTCACTGTTTTTGTAAGAATGGATTTTATTACTTTATTTGTGCTTTCCACCTGTCCATTGGCTTGGGGGTGGTATGGTGTAGTCATTCTATGTTAAATATGATATTTCTGAAGGGTGGCTTTAAAACCATGAGAAGTGAAAGGGGGTCCTCTATCTGTAACTAATTCTCTTGGCACTCCGATTCTGATGAAGATGTCTTAAAATAGGAAATCTAGAACTACTTCTTTAGTTTCTCTGTGGAGTGCTTTCGCTTCCACCCACTTAGTCATATAATCTATGCAGACCACTATGTAAACTTTTTGATTGGATGGGGGGTTAATGGGTCCTACAAAGTCTAAGGCCCATNAAATGCCCTCCACAAGGGCCATCGTGACAAGATTTTAGTAGATCATAAACCTCATCTTCTCTAATGCACCTTCGAATTTCTTGATCAATTCCTGTGTGGAAAAGAAACCCACTTATCCAACTATACCGAGCGCTTTGTTGAATGATTCTTCTTTTCTCTTGATGGGATAGGTGTGATGGTAACTTCCCTGCAACCAAGCAGTTAGTGATGTCTGCATACCAAGCTGAGTGAGTAGATATTGTAAATAGATATTCATAGGGAAAGGAATCATCTATTGGGGTATCATCATCAGGTGTTAACCGAGAAAGGAAATCAACAACTACATTTTCTTTTCTTGGTCTATCTACAATTGTAATTTCAAATTCTTGCAGTAATAGTAACCATCTAGTGACTTGAGCATATGTGATAGGTTTGTTCATTAGATATTTGATAGCTGAGTGATCAGTATGGACAAGAGTAGAGTAGCCAGTGATTTAATGTCTAAATTTATTAATAGCATAGATAACAGCTAAAAATTCCTTTTTGGTAACTGTATAGTTAAGTTCAGCAGGAGTCATATTCTTGCTAATGAAATAAATAGCATAAGGAAGATGATTTTCTTATTGTCCCAATACAACTCCTATTGCAGTGTCTAAAGCATCAGAGGATATATGAAAGGGAAGTGTCCAATCAGGTCCTCTAAGAATAGGAGCTGTAGATAACTGATGTTTAAGTGTATTAAAATCTTCCTGGCAAGAATTAGTTCATTTGAACTCAACATTTTTCATTAGTAACACAAACAGGGGAGAAGCTATTTTGGAGAAATTTTTGATAAATCTTCTGTAGTATCCAGCATGTCCTAGAAAACTTCTTACTTCTGTTTGGGTTTTGGGAGTAGGAAGGTCTTTAATGACTTGTATCTTGGATGGATCCACCTGAATTCCTTGATATGAGATAAAATGTCCAAGCACTATTCCTTCACTCATCATCATATGACATTTTTCTGTACTTAAGGAGAGGTGGGATTGTATACATTGTTTAAGCACTTTCTCAAGGTTTTGTAGTGCTTCCTGAAAAGAAACACCATACGGGGTAAAATCATCCATTAAAATTTCCATAGAGTCATTAAGCATATCAAAAAAGATTCCTATAACTGCTCTTTGGAAGGTTGCTAGTGCATTACATAGTCCAAATGGGAGAACTCTATAAGCAAAATTTCCCCAAGGGCTAGTAAAAGTGGTTTTATCTTGATCTTGGGGTCCAATTTTGATCTGGTTATACTCGCTGAAACCATCTAGAAAGGAGAAAAATTTCTTCCCTGACAAATTATCTAACACCTGATCAATGAATGGTAATGGAAAGTGATCTTTTTTAGTAGCTTTATTTAAGGCTCTATAATCCACACATACTCTCCATTTCCCGTTTTTCTTAGGAACTATAACCAATGGGGAAACCCATTCACTGTCTAATATAGGATATATAAATCCTGCGTTGAGCAATTTTTGAATTTTCTTTAAGGATTTCTCTTAAATTAGGGTTCATTCGGCGTTGAGATTGGCAGATTGGTCAACAATATTCCTTAATATATATTCGATGAGTACATAATTTGAGAGAGATTCCTTTCATATCTGTATAGTCCCATGCGAATGATTCTTTATTTTCAAGAAGTAACTTCATTAATTTTTGTGTTTCATCATCTATCAGGTTAGGGTTTATGTCCAATGTTTTGCCAGGTTCAATTTCTACTGGTGTGCTTTTAGAAGAGATGGTGGAAGATGTTTGAGGTGGGTTTTCAGAGTTAAGGTTTTCCTGATTATCTGACTCCAATAGTGCAGCTAGTTGGTTATGAGTTTCTGGAGTCACAGAGGAGGGTTCACAAATAAAATTATTAATTACTTCATCCTCAGCAGCATCTTTAAGGCTTAAGGCTTGTCTGATAGTCAAGATGGGTTGAGCAAGTGGATCATAAAAGTCTACCCATACAGAATTATCATTATTAATCAAGGGTGTAGCGTGAGGGTAGAGGGTAAGCTGTTTAGTTTCGTAACCGTTGGAAATTTTCATTGAACCTGATCTACAGCTGATAAAAGCATCTGCTGTGGCTATCCAAGGCCTGCCCAAAATTAGAGGGTGTCCCACCAACTTTGTTTTAGGTTGTAATACCACAAAGTCAGATGGATAATTCCAGGATTCCACTGAGATAATTAGGTCTTCAATGACTCCCTCTGGTTTAATTGTGGATCGTTCAACTAATTCTAGGATAGTTGGGGTGTCTCTGATTTCATTTTGCAATTGTAATAGTTGTGAGGTTTCCAGAGTCTTAATATTGATAGTGGCACCTAAGTCTACCAGGACTCGAGGGATTATCGTTTTTCCAATTTGTACTAAGACGATAGGGTGGCCAGGATCACCATATTTAACTAGGGGAGCTTTACCTAACATTAGTGCAGACAAGTCACCCATAACATGGATTGTGAGGGGATCCTTAATTTTCCTACTAGGTTTCTTAACACAAATGTCTCGCATAGTCCTGGCATAAATTGGTACATCTCGGAGTGCTTGTAGTAGAGGAATTTTGACATAAAGATTTTGTAATTCCCCTAGAATATTGAAAGCCGGTGGCTCGGGCGTTTTAGTCAAAGCTAAACTCTCAGGAAATGGTGGTTTTGTTGTTTCAGCAGCATTGTTAGAGGATGGTTGTACCTCTTTAGGTACATCATGCTCTTTTGTTTCCTCTTTATCAGAAGAGATAACATCGTCTATGATAGGTTCTACTATTCTCCCAGATCATAAATGAATGTTGTTGCATTGCGCAAGGAGAAGAGAAAATGTAGGCTAGTTATGAATATCAATGCACTACACAACTTTATTATTGGGGTTAGGGTTAGGTTGTATAGGTAGCAAGGGTCTCATCATTTGATTGTTTGGTGGAGTAACTGATGGTACATAGAGTGGTTGCAGAAATTGTGATTGAGGTAATTGACTTGGGAAGCGGGGTTGTTGTCCTCTTCAATTTGGATTCCATTGGTTATGATATGGTTGTTGTTGTTGTGGAGGCCAAGGAGTCCACATTGACGGATCAATAAAGGGTGGGTTAGTTTGTTGCATGGGTGGGTAATTCATTTGATTTATATATTTCATTTGATTATAGGGAGGGTAATTCATTTGATTGAAAGAAGGATAGTTATTCCAATGATTAGAAGATGTAAATGGCATGTTAGGATTCACACCTTGTCCCTGCAGTTTCCATTGCCTTCTCTGGGTCAATAGATAGACAGCTTCAGCTTCTTCATCAGTTGGTTGTAATGCTACCTTGATTCCTGTAGAGAAGGACATTGTTGAGTTTCATGATCTTTATCACAGATGGTGCAGATTGGCTTTTTTTCCAATGGACATTCCCTTCGTGGGTGCTTGCCTTTGCATTTAGAACAAAAAATTGACAAAGCTGCTTCTGCTTCTGCTTGCTTCTTTTGAATCTGCAGGGTGTCAATTTGTGAAGAAAAAGAGATTAACATTTTAATTTTAAAACCTTCAAGTAAATTACCTATTTCGGCTCTTGTTGCTCCCCCACTGGCTGATTTTTGGACTCTTGAAAATGTGGTATCCCTGCTATTTGATCTATTTCTTGAAGATCCTCTTGAACATCTTTTACATAGGTTAACAATTTCATCGTATGATTCCTTAGATATGTCCCATTTTCCAAGCATATTCAACATATCTAGACAGTCATCCCTTACTGCTTTTAATAATGTAGTTTTAAGAATATCTTTACTTACATTGGGGTGACTGGATCTTTGTATATTATATTGTAGCCTTTCTACAAAGTCCTCCAGATTTTCATCCTCTTTCTGCATCATCTTAAATAGTTCCTCCCTTTTTTCTCTTGTTCGGCAATAGTCCTGGTATTTATTTAGGAATTTATATTTCATTTGGTCCCATGTTGTGATTACATGGCCTCCAAGACTCATGAACCATCTTAGTGCATTTCCTTTCAATGTTGTTGGAAATAGCTTTAATTTTTGAGCACTGGAAATGTAATCATAACTTCTGCATAATATATCAAACTCAAAAAGGAATTCATCAGGATCCTCTGAAGACAAACCATGAAAGTTAGGTAGTGCTGAGAGTGGAATATTCTTCATGGGGGCTACCCCTCTAGGAAGATAACCAATAGGAAATCCTAATGCGGAGAAAGAGTTTTCATCATTTACCTCTCCTTCAGGACCTGCCTGTTCTTCATGATGCAATTCTTCATTGTACTCATCCATGTTTTCTTCTGTCTGCTCCCCTGTTGCGCTTGCTCTATCCTCAATATTTACTCTTGGTTTCTCAACTGTCTCAGGACTCCAAACTTCTTTTCCCATTTCAAATTTTGCTTGAAATGAAGGCTGGGATTTTTGTTTCCGAGAGTTTGGTCGTTGAGCAGCAGATTCAGACTTTGATATAATCTCATCAATATAATTCTTTCTTCCTCCTCTTCCTCTGCCCCTGCCACCTGTAGAGTCAGTGTCTTTGGGGTCTCCGTGTCCTCTCATGCAATATTTGTATTTGAAAAATCATAAGTGCTTTTGAAATCTATAATTACCTTCCCCAACAACGGTGCCAAAATGTTGGTCACTATAATTTCTTATTTAACTAAACAATCAAGTGCTACATAAATTGTGAACCCCGGGAAGTTTGTTTATTTCAAAGGTAATCACGCACTATATATGCTCAATCTCAAAAGCATCCTAGAGTTGCAGTAAAAACATATTAATCACACTTTGCCTTGAACAAACTCAAGCTCTAACTTGAATTACAAGAAATTAATCTACCTTTTGCAGAGTTTAATGTTTAAAGAAATAATTGTTCAAAGAATCCTGGATTACATTAGATAACAACTTAAGAAATAAATCTTTTCATGATACTGCAAAAGGAAAGACCAGCTATTCTGTAACAGAGAACAAGACCTTATTCCCCAAGCAGGAATCTTCAGCACCTGTTTCTGATCATCAAACTTTTATGAACTCATTGCTAACTGAAATGATTGACACATATTGAAGGCTAACTAGCTCTCAATAGAGAACAGAACCCTATTCCTAAGAAGGAATCTTCAGCACCTGTCTCTGATCATCACACTTTCATAGACTCATTGCTAATTGAAATGATTGACACACACTGAAGACTATCTATCTCGTAACAGAGAACAGGACCCTATTCCCTAAGCAGGAATATTCAACACCTGTCCATGATTATCACGCTTTCATAAATTCACCAAACAAGATTGCTAACTAGAATGATCAACAACTACCCAAGCATGAATTATATGAAAACAATGTAACAACCAGTAAAGCAGAGTTTCACCACAACAGAGTTCAGGAAAGTAGTGTTTCAGCAAAACAGAATTTAATCAAGGCATGATCAGAAATAACACTAACACACTACAAAGCTAATGGGTGAATCTTGTGAAGAAGGTGGGCCCTCCCTTCTCACAAGATTCCCCTGAAACGAAAGGAACTAGAGTGAAATGATTAGAACAATCTTTTATTCATCTGTCAACTGTATCATATTACAATCTGAAGCAAAACATGTCCTTCTCTGTAAAATCCTTTCTTAGCTAAAAAAAATATCCTCTCTAATGATGATTTCCTCTTATTTAAAGAGGAAAATCGCCTCGATACAATTTGATCATCTAGTTACGTGTGTACATTTGAGTCCTATTCTTAGTCAGATCGAATCTCTATACTGGGATAGGACATCCTAGTCTCCCGTAACAGAATATTACAATAGTTAAAAGGGTGCTGAGTGGGGTGTTGTTGTTTCAGCTGGAGTAATAGCTTCTTTATTTGTCTTCTCGTTACTGTTGTTGTATGTTGTTTCAGCATCGCAAATCGCGGGTTGTGTCAGCAATGGGATTTGCATTCTGACTGTTTCAACACGTGGTCACGTGGTAGCAATGGTTAAATCTGGCTCAAGGTGTGACTGTTGTGGTCAATGTAACAACTTTGTGTTGTTGTTTCAGCATCGTAGACCACAGAGGGTGTAACAACTTCTTCTGTGTGAGTTGTTGTTTCAGCATTGTAGACCACGAAGAGTGTAATAGCTTCTTCTCTGTGATTTGTTGTTTCAGCATCGTAGACCACGAAGGGTGTAACAACTTCTTCTGTGTGAGTTGTTTTTTCAACATCGTAGTCCACCAACTCTTTCAGCCACAGGGTTTGCGTGCTTTAACTATTTTAGCAACAGGCCTCAATGCTAATCTGTAGTTCGAACCTTTTCAGCACTTATACATTTATGATAAATGGTTAAGTACGAGAGTAATGTCAAATTATATGGAAAATAGAATAAACATATAGTAAAGAGAAGAGACATTGTATACCTTTGGAAATATAGGGTAAGGTGATAATGTGAGTTTAAATGTGAGTGAAACAAGGGTGTAAAGGTAGCAAAAAGTGTGAGTAAAAAGGTGCATTGTAGGGTCCTAACATGGATCACTCCAAGTTTGAAATCCTAGAGGAATATATGAAAGGAGCAACCCTAGTTGAACATCTGATTACAAATTTTGAGATTTTGAATCAGTTCAAAGAAGTCAAAATCAGACTACTAGTCATGACATATGCCTCCTGCATTGACCTCGAGATCTTGATCAAAGAAATGATGGATTATGATATCCCTTATGACTTGTAATGGAATGAGATAGTACGACTGGGTAAGACACAGTGCATCCTTCTAGGGTCCAGTAAATGATGTCCAGGTGTCACTGAATATGGAAGACCACGTAGAATACCAAAGTAGAGAAAGTGGTGAGGAAAGAAACTGAAGCGTCAGAGGAATCAGAAGCTGGATCATGAAACAATTTTCTGGTTAATTATTGTAATTGGTTTCAAACTGAAACTGTCATTTTTAATCATTGTAATCAGTTTTAGGAACTGAAACATTTCATGTCAATTACTGTAATCAGTTTCAAACTAAAGAAACCATAATTGTATAAATATTATAGGTTCCAAATGAAATAGTTTTTTCATAAGTGCAAGGGCATGATTTCAAGCTATTTGGAAATTGAATGTAATTTTTTGAAGTTGAATTGAATACACATGCAAAAGTCTTGGAGTTTCCATGAAAATATTCTAATGGTGGTGAACTGCGTTTTGTCTCCTTTCTTTGTATGTATTTCTTATATTTTTTATTTCATTTTCACTATTTTTTGTTTAAATTCGATAGTCAAAGGCCCATAATTCATCTTGTGATGCTCTTGGATGAAGCAATATAAACTGTGTTAAGTTCTTCCTAACTAATTCATAATTCATTTATTTAAAGATCTGATGCAGTTATATGTTTTGTTTTCTTCCTACAGTCTACAAATTTATAAATTATAAATCAGATTTATTGCCTCATTTATCCTTTATCCTTTGTATATTTTTACAGACCAGTCAGTTCTTCCATTATTTTTCATAAGTTTTACTCCATATCCCTAAGTTTCCCTCCCCTTCCTTGCCAACAAACTTATAAAAAAAACCCAAAACAACAAAACCTAGCCATTGATTGTCAAAGAAATAACAAGTGACAGGAGAGATCCCTCTATAAGATGAGCAGGATAGTACCCAGCTATAAAATTGGTTTGTAGGTTATCTCTATTGTTTGTTTTATCAGCAGAACAAATTTACAGATTGCTAGCATTTTGGTGCCCTTGTTGAGGACCGAAAGTGAAATCTTCCCTTCAGAAAAGAACGAATTAAAACTTTAGATTTGATTCCCAAGGGTGGCAGTGAATCAAACACCTTATTGGCTGAGATTAAATCTACCCTGGCGATGCCATTATAAAGAGACCAATACCATCAAGTATTTTGAGCTAGGAATCCTGGCTCCCAAGAGAATTCATACCAGGAGAAATCCATACACAGAAGCAGTAATGCCTGTGTCTGAACCTGAGAATTAAGACCTTGATTTTGATTTGAAATTTGAGCAAACTCTGGTCAGAACTAAATCTGAGTCTTGTTTGAGAGAGACCATATTTGATGAGAAGATGTTCCAAGATTTAAT
>JASDQU010376400.1:0-11365 GCA_032191745.1 Picea mariana | reverse complement strand
GAGGTGTTGTTGAAGTGAGAGAGAGAGAGAGCTCTGAATGTGAGAAAAGGAAGAGGAGAATCTGAGTGACTGGAGAAGAAGCTGAGAATGGGCTACAGAGGACAGTGAAGCAGAGTAGCAGATCAGAGAAAATAAAGAAGGCAAAGTAGATCAGCAGAAAGGAATCTGAAGGTTGGTGCCTTCACTCAGTTGGTGGTAAAGTAAAAAGGAAGTTGGTGCTTCCACCCAGTGGGTGTTGGGATTCTGTGGGAGTTGGTGCTCTCATCCAGTTGGTGCTGGCAATCAGAGGTTGTAGCCTCTATGAGTTGGTGCTCATAAAATATGAGATGTAACGCAGTTGGAGCTTGCTTAACATCCTAATAAGACGAGGTTTTTTCCCTGGTTGGGTTTCCTCTTGAAAAATCCGTGTCTCATACTTGTGAGTGAATGTTGTGTGTGATTGCTATTCTTTATGTTATCTGCTTTATGTTCATAACTTTGAATTTCACAGTAAAGACTCACTGCCACTAAGATTAATGATTCAAAGTTAAAACAAGAGAAATTGTTAATAATCTACACTGACTGATTCACCCCCCCCCTCTCAGTTAGTTCATACCCGTAACAAAAGTTCCCTACAATCAAAAACCTCGGGAACACACCCAGCATGAGCGATTCCAGATGACCAAATTACGTCTTTTTATGCAGGAGGAGAGGAATAACACGAATATGCTCTTGACCACTGGAAGTTTTGGTCTTCATGACCAAATATATTTAAAGTATTGACACAAAATTGTTGTCTAGTTGATTCTGCCATAGGTTGATGGGAATATTTATTCAACTGGATAATAACCTCAAATAAATCGTTTTGTAGAGATGATGATAATTTAATCCCTTGGCAAATGGACATTTAATGCAATTTAATGAGTAATTCCTCAATCCTTTCTCCATTAATGACGATCTTTTTAGAGCCTGCACAACATTTTTTAGTATTAAACAACACTTAATTGCATATTGGGAAAAGTAAGATAATGGTAGGGACGGATGAGATCAAGTTTGAATATGGATCTTTTCATGAACTTGCCAACCTGAGAACCCACGAACCTATGGTTGTGGATGATCAAAAATATGTTAAGTGTAGAAAGGCGGTCGTTCGGACTTGCATGCAGAAGAAATAAAATACTTTGGGGATCCACACCCATGACAAATCTGATGGTCAAAATGTAGATCACAGAACTTGGGGTGCAAAGCAAAGATCACGAAACTTGGAGGATGAGGGCTTGAACCCATGAATCCGTGAAATTGAAAAAATGGCTAACTGTAGCAGTGGAATTATGACATGGAAAAGTGGATGGAGATGAAGTTTCGCCAACCTGTGAACCCTCCGATCATTGAAATATGACTAAGTATGGTAAATAGAAAGGGAGAGAAGAAAGGATCAAAGAAAGAGGGAAACAAAGGGACATGTAGAAGAAGGAAAATAAATGGAAAAAAGAAGTTGGGAAGATAGAACGTGGAAGGAAAACTCGGAAACAGGAAATGATCTCAACAAAAAAATTTACCACTTTCAATCACAATATCTAAACTTCAATTTTATCAGCATTATATCATTTATGATTGCATTCAATATATCATGAGAATATAACCATAAGGAGTATCATCACATCAAATAACCACATGCACAGTACACCAAAATTTACGTGGAAACTAAAATGGGAGAAAACCACATAATGCTTTCTTATATATATCAAGAAAACCAAAAAGCACCAACTGGAAGGAGGCACCAACTTGAAGGAAGCACAAAATCCCTGAGTTCTCTGGAACCAACCGGAAGGAGGCTACGATCCCCTGATTTAGAGGCACCAACCTGAAGGAAGCTCCAACTCCCTGAGTTCTCCGACACCAACCGGAAGGAGGATAGAACCCCCTTTCCTTGCCATGTCCTGCCACCCTGAAATATAAGTGTAGAATCATTGTCACTACCACTGATATTGTGACTTCCAATGTCACCAATGCATCAACAAACCTATCAATGTCACTATCACATCAAGCAACCTGTCATTGTCACTGTCACTGTCACATCAACCTGTGACTACCACTTTCACATCAACCTATCACTGATGGTCAACCAATCATCCAACCTGTCATTATATATGTCACTATCTTTATCATTGATATACCATTAACCAATTGTACACATATCCACTCACATGGATACCAAAACCATCAACAAACTGTGTACATCAACCATCAACCAGAACTTGTACCATACCATGCATCAAACATGTACCATACCATGCATCAACCATGTACCATACCAATTAAATCAACCATGTGCCTCATACATGTACCAACAATATGACTCACACCATGCGCCAAATATGTGACTCAAACATATACCAATACCTAAACAAGGTACCAAATGTATGACCATCACATCATTAACAAGTAACCAAGATGCACCTCAAACCATGTGCCAACATCCATAAACCATATACCAAGAGATACCATCAAACATGTGTCATATCACTCACATACTATACAACACACCATATTTCAAGTATCCAAGATGTGCATATAACAATGTATCATACCATCACTAATGTGTACCACACACAATCACTACCATGACATGCCTCAAGCATGTACCATAACAACAACATAAACATAAGCCTCAAAACTAACAAATAAGCATACCTCTATTCATGTAGTTAACCTGATACACAACAATACATACCTATATCTCTTCCTCAACTTTAGCAACAAGAGAATAACATCTTCATCAAACTTTATCTCAATCTCACAGGACTATTTTTGGATTAGTCACAAACCCTAACTTTCAACAAGCATAAATTTGTACATGTAATCAACAAAGGTCCAAAATTTTAACCACATATACTCTAATATATTTATTCCATATCCTCATAATTTTAGGGTCAAAAAATTCTCATAACAGAAGTTATAGTGAAAATGGAAAACCTTCCTGAATTTTAGGATATTATGGAGAGTGAACTTGTACAGCATGACCTGTGTGCAATATTTGATATCTAATTCTAAGACTTGCACACAAGATACTACAAAATATTATATTTCCACTGCAAATGGTCTCACAGAATTTGAATCCTCTATGAAAAGTTATGACTATTTTACCAAGAACACATGTTTGAGAATAGTTTCAAGACTAGCCAAAAACTCTATCTTCCACATATTGTATCTCAAAACATACAATGACCTAGAAGATGAAATTTTTACCATGGTTGCCTTGATATTTCTTCTCAATATCCTCCACATGTTGTTATCTTATTCATTCTATAAACAAAATTATAGAAAAAATTGTACAATGACATTTAAATAGCATACCTTAGAACACATCATCACAAGACTTCATCCTCCCTTGGAATCTCTCCCTTCTTCACTTCATCTTCCCTCTAAAATTTTCCTCAGATCTCCTTAGTTACCTCATATAAGAATCACTTTCTCACTTAGATAGATATTCAATGAACTTGTGTGTATATAAATGAGAGATTATTTGAGGTGTATTCATACTTTCTCAAGTAACCTCTTTCCTTAAATTTATGGCTTCTTGAACTTTATTGTTAAAACCACTTTACCCTTTCATTAATGATTTGCAACCAATTAGGGGCTACTTAACCCTTCTTCAATACTTCCAACTTCATATCTCCCTAACTGTAAAGAACTACGTGACGTTCCACCTATCGCTGGAAATGACATGATGATGATTATCCATATATAAGTGTGTTACATGCATTTACACTGTCCTTATGTCCTTATTCCTGAAACAACTTCAGGATTCATAACCACACGTATGGGTTTCTTGTATACTTATTCAAAGCGTCTTCCTGTGAGGGTCATGCTTAGAGTTACGTCATAAGGGAATGACTTTGGAGACTTATCCAAATACACCCATCGCATATGTTGACATCAATGAAAACCACTGCTTGTTGACATCAATGACAACCAACTTTCCAACAAAATCAATGAAAACCAATTGTCTAACATATAGTCTGTTTAAAATTATCAACCAACCCTCAAGAAATAAGTTCTTGGGCCTAATCCTATTATCACTTATGTACTTTTCTAAAAAAATGTAAAAAGTGTTTATGTATAAAGATTATAAAAATTTAAACGAATAACCAAAAAACACATACATCTGAAAAACTAGTAACACAAGTCTCAAATTGAGAAGAAACCATATTTTATTAATGATGACTTTTATGAGTTACAACAAAGTTCCACTTTACAAACCCCTACGAGGGTTTGGACCAGAACCAGACTTAGAAGTCTAGGATGGTATTTAAAATCATACAAAGACAACTAGTGTCTGAAATAAAAAGACCAAGACTGAGATAAACTAGATCAATCCAAGTCACAAGCTCATAAAGTCTTGACTCTACAAAATAACCTTAATTGGAACTAAAAATGAATTCCTAAATTTTAATCAAACTAAACAGACTCCTAAGATAAATGAATGACCTTCTAAAGCATTTCAAAATTATATGCTTCTCAGTCATTTCTTCTTTTCCACCTTTAGATTAATCTTGTTGTCAACAAGAGGACTTAGCTCTCATGAAACTCAAAAACGGAAAGAATGAATATCAAAAATCTCACTTGAAACAAGATCAAACCTTATCAGATGTATCTCTCTCTAATTTCTCATGTCCTCCTTGTCCTTCCATTCTTCCTTTTATTCTCCAAAATGTAATTTTCAATTATTTCAACTACCTTTAGTTACTAAAGTTAAAATAACTTTAGTTAATAATAGGACAAGTTTATTTATGATAAAGATAAATAATAAATATATATAATAATTAATAGGTGGGGCCCCTTTATATGTATTAATTTGTTTTATTTTTCAATCATTATCGTGTTCCTTCATAATCATATCCACACATTATGCACACATCATCATCATCATCATCATCGTCATCATCATCATCATCATATATATATATATATATATATATATATATATATATATATATATCAACAACAACTGAAATAATCATACCCCGTAATAAACACTTGTATCTCCCAAAAACTTTTAAAACCATGATATAAGTTTCTCAAAAGTAATAATAATATCAGTTGTCCAAAAACATATGTTCCTTAAAGTCAAACTGATATCATCATGAAAATAAAATAGAGTCAAAAATAATATTTTGTGTTGGAGGCATACTCTCTCTGTTTGCTTCCCTCTGACAATGTTGCTCCATGTTTGATCAAATATGCATCAACAGATTTCTTCTCTTCACCCTTTGATATTTCTGGGTGCATGTTATCAAAGGTGATATTTATTACACCATCTTCAAGTTTGAGTGGTAAGGATTTGACGGTGTAGGAATATGTCTTTGAGGAGTATGAAAAAACATTAATTGCAGGTCATTTCCCTTTACTTCCCTGGCTCAATATCTAAGGCTTTGTAATTTTCAGGAGCTCTGGAGAATGCACATGTGAGGAAACTGAAGCAACATGTTGTATTGGTAGTAAAGGAGGTGTAGGTGGTAGTGGGAGTGACATGGTAGGCCATTGAACAACAACAAAAGGAGGATTAACAAGTGCATTGTTCCAACCATCATTGACTGGAGTTTGAGAATGCATATGAGGTTGATCAAGAATATTTGCAATAATTGGATGAGGCTAAAGGTCATTAGGTTTAAGAGGGCATCTAACTGGTGGTTGACTGGGTTGGAAAGATGGGTGTCCCACAAGGTTCAAGTAACCAATTTGAACTAATTGATTAAATTCCTCGGAATTTACATCGAAGTGGATGGAAAATCTCATCTTCTTATTTTTACCTCTCTACCAAAATTCATTGGTCCCTCTACCCATGTTTCCCCTATTGTCACTTTTTCTGGAGTGATTATTGGCTCTACTGAAAAAGCTCATCTATATACATCATTTTCAAATTAGTACATATAAAAGACACAACATATAGAACATCTAATATAATTTATCAACGTGATTAAATTTGGCTCTAAGAGTAACACAACCATGCAAAAAAAAAAGGGAAATGAATGGGAAAAATGAATACAAGGATACCAACACAACCTCTGAAAACACCAAACCCCTCTTTAAAATATGAGATCTGATCTGAAAATTCTTCATAAATACAGACCATTTCTTCTTAAAATATGAATAGGGAAGTGTATGGAAAAGGATATTTACATGGCTAGGACATATGATAAAAAGATAATTGTCTTGCGAAAAGTGATAATATGAAAGGAATGCATGATAAATTATTCAATGTTTAAAACTTTAAAATATCTGTGTATGTTTTTCTCATAAAACAAGTCATATTTCAAACTATTCTCAATCATATATACAAGTTGTAGATAACCATCAAATTATGCTCGCCATTCATCATGTTGTTCACTTTTTCTATCAAACTAAAAGTCATTTATGTTTCATTCTTTTTTAATTATATAGATAGGGTACAAAATGGAAAATGGAACTTTTATGAATAGGACTGGGAGAATATAACTTATGAAAAATGTAATGTATGGAAAAAATGAAAGTCTATATAACCATCCTTTAACTTTATCCATTGACATATCATTCCAACCAATTTGTTTTTACGTATGCCATCTACGTGTAAATTAAATTGACATGAACAAATGAGTCATTACAAGAAACATGTCCATTTTTCAAAATGACTAACATATGCATGTTATATATCCATATGATATGTATAAGATTTTAATATTCATGCTCACCCAAACAATAGTCATAAATTATCAAAATGACATTATGAAAAGCAACATAGATCCATAGGTTTACCATTATCTCTATACCCTTGTACTCCCAAAGTATTATTTTAAGAGAGTTAATATAATAATTTCAAATCAAAACCAGGGTCCTATGAACTATGAGGTTCAATAACCATAACATGTTCACCATAAAATGATTGCATTTAGATTTTGATAAGTTTGAATTATGAGCATGGCTCAACCCAAGTCAATTTAAAATATGCCAATGAATAAGCACATCCATATGCACATGAAAACTCAACCAAATCCAAAAGATTGTCAACCCAAAACCATTTAAGTTGAGGAAATGAGACAAATTAGAACAACTAATCAGATGGAAGAAACAATAACCATCATGTATTTCAATAGATACGGGTTCGAGTGTGTTGAAGTCTAGGTTCGATATTATTTTCATAATCGAATAGAAATTGTAAATAAATAATGAGGATATACAACCAACATATATCCACAAGTTCACCATAAAATGATTGAAAGTTGATAGAATAACATTGCATGTTCAAACAAATATTTGCTAGGAAACAATCGCGAGGATTTAGAGCCAACACCCAAATCACATACAGGTTCAATTTTTTAATTTGACCGGAGCCAAAACCTAAAACAAAAAATCTGCCAACCCAAATAGTTTTGGTCAAATAAACAAGGCCAAGAGAAACAACAACACCAATGAAAAGACATCAACCAAATTGCATGCACCTCAACCCAATTGGTATGGGTTCAATCCTTTTAGCTTCAGCACATAAATGGGTTCGACCCCTTTTCATTTTAAAACAGTGACTAAAATAGTCTGACTCGATTAAAGACGGGTTGAACTTAACCATAACACAATTCATTGAACCTGGGTTTGAAACCCATTAAAAATTTTTCATCAAATTGAAGTGGGTTTCCCCAATTTATTCCAAAACCACCACAAAACTCATAAATATTGAGATAGAGTCAAGTTCAAACTCTATTTTATTTGCATGCAAACCATAACTAAAATGAAAAACTTTCTCCACTTTTAAAACCTTCTCAAAGAGTCAAAACAAATGGAAAGTGAGAGTATGGAAACTGAAAGATAGAGCTCAACCAATTCTCATTAAACAACCACATTTTTCTTTATTTTCCTTCAAGAAATGATAGAGCAGGGAAATAAAATATTTCATGCACATAGTATGGTAACTAGAGCCAATATTTAATCAATAAAAGGGAAAATATATTACAAGATATGTAGAATAGACTGTGAGCTCGTACCTTTCCCAAAACACATTTTTATACTAGTGAAAAAAGCCAAGAGAGGTTACAGCGACCACCAGGAGGAAGGGTTTCTTAGGAAACGGAGCTCAAGCTCTCTCAACAACAAAAACAAAATGAAATGATCCTTGGAAACCCTCAAGCCAACAAGGTGATGAACACGGGACTGTGGAGTAAATTCCCACGTCTCATCATTTTGAATGCATGACCAACAAGGATGCACTACGTCCATGCTCCATCTTCTGATAAAAAATTCTCATTGAAACATAAATCCAATACCATATACCACATGTAACACGTTGTTGATGGGGCCGCATTTTCCTTTATCAACAACAGGGGTTACCCTTGATAAAAAGCCTCAATCAGACATCTCACCATTTGAAATAGGGAATCCAACCGGATTATGGCCCGACAACCATTTCTGGTTTTGGGTTTACCGGTTGCAGCCTGATCCACCGACGAAGGTTTTTAAGCTAAGGAATGAAATGAAACTAATCTAATATGCATGCATCTGAATGAAACTAAGGTAACTAAAAAGTAAACATAGAACTAGCCATACTCTTATCAAGGGCCCAAGAAATAGTTCACATAGAGAAAAGATAAGAACATGAATAAATAACTGCAAACACATGGTAGTCTACCATTTAAACAATCATTTATGGTTCTACGCCCACAAATTTAGACAAATATTCTCCAAAGAACAGAAATAAGAATGTAATTGTCATACATAAGAATAGTCTACAATATGAAGTACATTCTTACACAACCCAATTGTTGGAAAAAACACAAAGGAATAGTCCAAAATACGTCCAACACGAGAATCAAAACTCTCCAGAAAATAGCTTCACCAAACCAACCTCTCCTCATTAAAATTTTATGTAATAGTACAGGAAAGCTCCAAGGAGGGATTCTCAATGTTAGTTAACAACGTAGTCTTTCAAAACATAGTTCAGTGAATATTACAATGCTTGAAGAGCCAAAAATCCCCCTACTTGGATATAATCCCGGTATTTATTGAAGTTCAACTTGACTCTTGACCTTCCACCTTCCCTCGTAACATTTCATTTACAAACTTTTGTCCTTATCCCTTCCATAATGATGAGAGAACAATGACAACATAATTTTTTTACAATCTAAAATATGATATACAGTTACATTTCGAATTTGTCTTTTAGTGTTGGTGGGCCATCATAGATTTCGGCCATAGTGTACCCTACCCAACATAAATATTGGTATGGACATGGGAAAATATTTGTTATTCGAGTTCGATAGTCGATCATCATGGGGTTTAGACCTCCTCTTCATCCATTTGAATTTAATTCCATTTTTTTGTTCCTCTGCTACTTTGACATTTTTTGTTGTTGTTGTTTTATTTTGCTTGGTTGTAAATCGCATTTGCATGGGTACCACTGTACACTCAAAGGATTTCCTTGATGTGTGGAGGTTGTGCCTTCGTGGTTTTCTTCTCTCATAGGCCGCCTATTCGAATAACTGAGTGCGACCTTCTTTTGGCATTGATACCTAACACCATCCAACATGCAATGGATGAGTGATCTCAAAGTAACCACGAAATAAACTATTAAAACCATGCATTTGAACCTATAGAACTGAAACATTAATTAATTGGAAGTTTGTATATGCTTCCTTGAATTTAGTTCTTGCTTTCTCTGTTCACGGTTGAGGTGGTGTGTTCTCCAGGGCTGTTGACACAGTGCCATATATTCATATTGAAACATGTAAACAATTGGTTAGGAATTTCTCAAAAAATATAACTGGAAAGTTGTATACCTCGACAAAACCTTTACAATGATATGTGGAACATGAAAAATGGGAATCTGGGTCAAAAATAATGGAAAAAATATGAAAGGTAGTGTGGTAGGGTCATGTTCATGTTCTGCAAGAAAAGAACGAACTCCCGTTTCGACAAGAAAATTATTGTTTCTAAAAGAAATTCAGGAACTGCTATGGGTATATCGACAAGGAATGAGTGATTTCCTTCGCTAGAGAAACCACTGTTGGGAAAAGTCTTAAAGAATTGGAGAGACGTTAGTTGAGTTCATATCATTGATGTGTTGTGTGCATACTCACAATGATTCATTGCGTCCTGGTTTAAGTTTCTATCATTCGCTTATGGTTTAGGTTAAAGGTGAAAGTTTCTCACATGTCTTTTGGTCGTATCGGTCAAGTTCATGGTTGCTAGAATTGCAAATGAAGAAAACACAATTCAGATATGATAATTAACAATCACACAGATAAGAAACACAGATATTTCACGTGGTTCACCCAAACATTGGGCTACGTTCATCAAGCATAGGCATCATTTGTCTTATTATTCAGATCATGGAGATTACATCAAACTTGCAAGTTCTCACTCTGTCTCTCTCTTTGCCTCTATGGGATTACATGTATTTATATACATTTACAAGAAACTGATTATTAAATGCAATCCCTATCCATATTCTAACTTGGTCTATTTGGTTGTAACCAATGCAGAATAATAGGATCCAAATCCATCCTTTAAGAAATTTGTTGTCACCAAATCCCAACAATCTCCACCTTGACAACAATTAACCTAATACCTTGCTCCTTCCTTTTCTTCATCACCTTTTTTGCAAGCCAAGAGAAGCCAAGCACCACTGCAGCTTCTCTAATAAAACGGGTTTCATGATCTCGCCTGTGTGACTTGCACGGGTTTGGATTTCCTGAGGGGTCACTCCATCTCCAACATGTCTTCCACAACTGTGTTGTGAGGCACATTTAGTGATAGATCTCCTTCTATCCAAGACACCTGTATTACAATATACATTACAATTATCACAGACCATCTTAGTGTAACCATTATAGGTGACATTTGTGCTTCTCAAACGCTAAAGCACCCATTTCACTGTAACACCTAAATCTGTCACGTATATGAAAACATCATTAGCATGTGAAACAACTGGTGTTAACCATTTCATCACATACAACAAACCTCCTACTGAACTTACATGAGACACAACCTTTTCTTCTTTATAGACATGACCTATGCTTGAAGAAAACTTATAATGGAAAGCAAGAGGGATAAAAACTGGTTTTACAATGTTCATACTGAACTCCAATCATAGCTTACCATTACCATCTATGTATACTTCCATGCCGATAATTTGTTTTGTTACTCCTTGATACCTCATATGAATTGTCCTATCCACCTGAGTCATTTTCTTACTAATTTTATCCATGCTTCAGCTTGCATCGAGCATATCATCAACAAATAACATCAAGACTATGAATGTACTATAAATTGTATAGTCATTCCTACCCTTTGAAAAATTATGACTGACTATGAAGGATTCAAACCTCTTGTATATTTTTCCGGGTACCAATAGGCCATA
>JASDQU010376398.1:0-11365 GCA_032191745.1 Picea mariana | reverse complement strand
TGCCATGTAATTGCACCACAGTAAGATTTTGAAGATCCCGTTTTTCTTCAAGAGCTGATACTTTTGACTCAAATTTTGCAGTTAGAGATCTCAAAATTTTTTCAACCAAGGTAGATTCAGTTATTGTTTCTCCTAGATTTCTCATGCGATTTACAATCTCATCAAGACGTAAAAAGAAATTGGCAATGCTTTCCTCATTATTCATTTCAAGATTCTCATATTGAATTATGAGGGTTTGTAGTTTAGCACTTTTTACCTTTGCATCACCTTCATAACTCAGAATGATTTTGTCCCATATGTCCTTTGTTGTGTTCAGCTGCATGACTTTGACAAATTCTGATTCAGATAGGCTTCCTAACATAACATTGACTGCTTTTGCATTTGTTTCGTAGGTTTTTCTTTCTGTTGGATATGTTGGTACTGCAGATGGATATTGATATCCTCCTTCAACAATAGCCCATACATCTTCTCCCAGAGACTGAAGATAAGATCTCATCCTTGTTTTCCAGAACATTAAATTGTTTCCATTGAAGAGTGGAGGCCTAATAGATGCCATTCCATCTTGATTGCTCATTTTGATTGATCTTCCTTCTAGCGGCTAAGCCTTTTCAGAAGGACCAGGCTCTGATACCAATTGTTGAAAAATACTGAGAGGGGGGGTGAATCAGTATTTTGAGCTATCAATTGATTTTTCACTTTTCTTAGTCTACTTTATAGAGACCAGTTGTTGTATATTCTTATGAAAACAGTAGTGCATCCAGAGATCTTATTATGAATTTCTCCATTCATCAGATGTCTTTTAAACAGTAATTCAACAAAATAAACTAACACAGATGAATAGGACACATGAACACCAGGATTTAAGGTGGAAACCCAAATCGGGAGAAAACCACCGCTACTGTTGTCTCTGTCTTCAATGATTATTATTAAGAAAACATTCTACAACAATGTACTAGTGCAGACTCATACTAGTACGCAGGCTTCTACCTGCAGAAGGCTACAACTTTCTCTCGTTTACCAGCCTTTCCTGGAAGGGAGCTTCAACCCCCTGAAGATAGCACCAATTTCTACTGGCGGATTGCTACTACTGAAGGGTTTAACCCTCATACTCACTGCTGATCACGTTTCATTAATTTTCACACTGGATCAGGCAGTTTCACCTAGTGGTTATGACAGTAATAGAAATTATCTCAAGAGTAAACACAGATCTACAGACTATCAGGCAGTTACCAAAGGACACACATTAAACAAGTCAATAAACCTGGAGATGATGCCTCTGATCTCGTGGTTGCTGAACCCACAGCCGAGATCTCTCTGTCAATGTAGATCTGTTGCCCGACTGCCACAAGGAGGTTCCTCTTTCTTCAAACCTTCCATGCTTCCTGCACAAATGACCTCACCCACCAGTAGATATCCCTACTGTCAGAAAATGGCCTCCGCATCCTCCAAGAGGGACCTCTATCACCTATCACCATCCTCCTTTGCCTCTTCCGACCATAACTGTAGGAAGAGCATCGACCCATTCTTAAACCCATTGGTCCAGGACATGTTCAACGCTCATCGGGTCCCGTATTTATTGCTTGGAGGAAATCGGGCTCTTGTTTTAAAATTTGAATTAAACCTACGCGCGCCCTTTTAAATCAATGGTCCTGATCATTTCTGGATCTGATGGTCTAGATTCACTCCCGATTTTGCATTTCGCGAAATCGGGGTTTTTGATGTCAAGTGACTTTGTCATTACAAAGTCTGGATCCCCGATGCCGATGCGCCCCTTTCCATGCGCTAGCTCTGTTGGCTATAGGCCTTGGCCTACATGACCATCTACACATGACCTTAGTCAAACCTCTCATCAGGGTTTCGGCGTTTTCAATGTCACCATGCACATGCCTCCGGGATTCCCGATCCCCGATTTCCCGATGTGTCCCTACACACGTTGACAGATGGCCCCCACTCATCGTGGTTTCACGGATCGCGATTCTGAACTGCAAAAAACTCTTGTCAGCAGGATCCCCGATTTCCCGATGAACAAAATGCCGACGGCGCCTTGATCTTCGACACCTGTCCCTCAGATGGACGGTCCCGATCCCTTCGAGATTTCGAGACTTTCGATGTCTCGTTTCCTTTGACCTCAGGAAATTCGATTTCCCGATGGCCAATATGCCGACGGTGCCTTGATCTTCAAAACCTGTCCCTCAGATGGACGGTCTCGATCGTCGATGCCTCTGCTGACGTCACACGTGGTTTGACACATGATAGATCCTGCCACGTGTCACTCTGATTCGTGACTTACATGTGCCTGAAGTGTTGAATCTTCCTTACACCTGTCATTCCCTGGTTGTGCCACGTGTCCCTTGCTGACATGGTCTGCTGTCGTGAGTTGGATCAATGGTTCAGATGCAATCTTGGCTCAACGGCTGCGATTACATCGCGAAATCGCATATCTCTATTTCGGGGTTTTCATTGTCATTGTTCACGAGACTCGTGAAACTTCGATTCCCGATTCTTCGATGAAGCCTCTTGTCTACACATGGATGGTCTCGATCACTTCTTGATTTAATGGCTGTGATCAAATCGCGAAATCGCATATTGCGATTTTGGGGTTTTCGATGTCAATTGAACTGGACATTTCAAAGTCCTGATCCCCGATTCTCCGATGGCTTATCCCCCTCGCAGCTTCTACAGATCTGATGGCTGTCGGGTGTCTGCTTCCAATCTGATGGCTCAGGTCACTTCTTCTGCACGCCAACTCCTGCAATTAACATCTGCGCAGCTTCTCCCAATCCAACAGTTTTCGGGATTTCCGAGTGAGATCAGTCTCTTTCCTGTGCTTCTTGTGTGTATAAGAACGTTATTCCTCCTGAGCTTATTCTCCTTGAATCCTTAAAGGATTCCGATGTCTGCTTCACTGTTGTACTTAAGCCAGCATCACTATTGTACTTGCCATCAATGACAAGTCTACGCTGTCTGTAAAAAAATAGTTCCAACAGAAAAACTGTAGTGGCATTATTTATCCCAAATGGAATTACCCTATGGGAAAAGGATCCAAATTTGGATACAAATGTTATTTTTGGTTTGTCTCTCTAGCTATGGGTACTTGGTTGTATTATGAGAACCTGTCTATAAAGGAATAACATTCGTGGCCCGCAAATTCATTGATTATTTCATCCACTAATGGAGTGGGAAATGGATTTTTCAGTGTTATTGTTGGGCCCAAGATATGATCACTTTTATGATGGTTATTATACACTTTTTTCCACATGTACTTATGCGATTTTCATCTTTTAAAGGAGCATTTTGAAGAATTTTATGATAAAATGGTATGATCGGCATAAGGTATGTGTAATTCATGTTTAATGATTGTATCAAGTGTAATTCATAATTTTTTATGATTCTCAAGAGCTAATTCATGTTTTTCTGGTGTTACAGGGAAAACACACACTATGTTTCTAGTTCCAACACTTGATCTGGCACTCATTCCGACACTCGTTCCGGCACTCATTCCAGCACTCTGTCGAGCACCTCTTCCTGCATAAAAATGGAGGGCGATTTGGCGGTTGTGTTATTGGCGGCCAGTGGGGGGTGAATCAGAGACGTGAGTTTTGTTCATGCTTATCCCCTCCAGCTACTAAACTCTTGACAACTCGATTTTGGGTTGTTATAGTGGGTGATTATTGACTAACTCTGTGTCGGCAGTTAGGGCACCATTAATGAAATTTTCTAATTTTAGAAGTGGTTCGAACCTCCTTTGGTCAACCACTTGGTCTGTAAACATTATAAATACCACCGCGGTGGTCAGATAATTGTTAAGCAATAGAAGAAGTTGTGTGTTAGAGACAAAAACGTTTTTGGCTCTGTTTTTTCATTTTTCAATTGCGAGAATTGTATAAAACTGTGTTTCTGCATTTTAATGGTGAATTCCTTTTGATGAGCTCATGGTGTGCTTTTAGGGAGTGACCACAACTTTCTGGGGGGCCCACCAGTAGTCTGGTAACTCTTCCATGTATTGTTTGTACATTTCATAGCTTACAGATCTCTCTTTTTCATTTCCTATACATGTATTGCTATCTTTCTTCTGTTATATAATTTGTTGTTGTAGCTTAATTATTTGGTTCTTTTGCAGGTTAGTATAAAGGTGTGTGTTAATATGCATTGATTTGATAGATAGAGACAAATTTGCAAATTCATCTACTAACCTCGTGTGCAAGTAGATATTAGATTACATTTTATTCATGCTTTTGAAGTTTGATTTAAAATAAGAATTAAAACAGAGTAGAACAGAGTTTTAGTTTATGTTTTCTTTAACCAAGGCTTCGGTGGATGGATAGGGTTAGTTTAAGTTTTTATTGCCTATTCAATTGTTAATTAGATTTTTCTTAATTAATTGTTGATTAATTTATTCATTAGTTTACTTTGTCATGCTTTAATTTCTGTTTTAAGCATTTTCCTTATTACATTTTGAAATGTTAAGATAGAGCTAGTTTAGTTAATGTTATGTAATTTCTTGCCTAGAATTAGATTGCAATTGTAGTTCTTAGTTAATGAATGAGTTTAAGTATGAATTTTGCTTATTTAGAATAGAAGTATAATGATGATATCGTTATGTTGTTGATGGTTAATAAATGAACATGCAGGGTATTTAATATTGTTTTTGTATTCACACAACCACCAAGATTATATTTGAATTGTCATAGGTTAAAGATAGTTTCTTTCTTTCATAGCTTAGAAAATAGTTTTATTGTTGTTGTAGGTTAGATAGAATTTTCTTTGATAGATTAGATAGTATTTTTCTTATCATAGATTAAGAATTAGTTGTTAATCTTTCTTGCTTTCAATAGAATAGATTTTCTTTCATGCATTGCATTGAGCATTTAGATTTCCTTTCACGCATTATAAATATTTTTGCATTAGGCATTTAGTTCACTTGCCTCTTAGGCTAGATAGTTTTTCAATGAGAAGTTTTACTTGTAGTAGTTAGTTTCCTTTGCTTACTTGTCTTTTGCTTTAGTAGGTTAGTTAGGTGCCTTTTCTTACTTGTCTTTTTCTTTAGTACGTTAGTTAGGTGTCTTTGCTTACTTGTCTATTTTCTTTAATAGGTTAGATAGGTTCTTTTGCTTACTTTCTTATTTATTTACTTTCATAGGGTAGTTTCTCATTGAATGTAGGTTGACAAGTTAAAGAAGTTTGCTTTTGTCATTTGCTTATTATGCTTAGTAGTTTTCTTTTTCTTATCGTTAAACTATTTTGCTTTACATAGAGTTTTCATTTGCTTTCTTAGGAACTATCCATCGACCCTTGGCCCAAAAGTACTTAGGTTACCTAATTTCATTTTTCTTAGTAGGATTTTCTCATTAGATAGCTTTTCTTGAGTAGATTAGCCTTAGATAGCTTCCTTCCTTAGTTGGAATATACTCATACCCGCCTTCTACCTTTGGCATATATTTTTCTACAACTCTAGGTTTACTTACCCTGGTTTGACAATTTAATTAAGGGTTTTTACTATGTTGTTAGTACATATAGAACACCCATTAGTTATTTTATTGAGTCCTCTAATGGTGACATATATTCTTAGCATGTAGGGTCATGTTTCTTTGGCTGGACCACCATGGGACTTGGCCATTTTGATTTGTCATTTGGGTATATTATTCTAGACGATCGGTTTGTATTTATGTGCTAGTTTATAAGGTAATTTAGAATTTTTTTTTCCTGAGGGATGAATTCAATTTTCATTTCCCCCATTTATTTACAATCCCTTTTAAGTATTTATAGTCTTAGGAAAACACATCTTGGTATTCCCTCAATAGGTTGATTATATCATTTTTTTTCTTTTCCAACCAGTAATCACCTATGTGTTCCATCTTAGGTCGATCGTCATTTGATATATTAAATTCCTTTGTCTTTATCTTAGCATTCATCCATTCCGGTGGTTTTGCTTCATCAAGGTGTCTTTACCCTTCTTTGACTTTAGTGAAACTTTCTGGGAAGTCGAGTTGTTTTGGATCATCCTTCTCCTCCTTGGTTTCTTTTAACATTGACTTTATGTAATTTTTCATGGCTAGGTGATTACTTCTCCATCGAAAATTTTGGCCCGAAAAAATTGAGTTTTCCATGTCTATTCGTTTAGTAGTGATAATTTTGTTACTCTCTACCAAAATAAGGTGGCATGTCGAGGTCTCTCCTATGTCAACCATCAATTTCCCTTTTTCTTTTTGCATGGCTAGTGTTGTTTTTCAAGAAAAAATTTGATTTGGTAGTATGATTTTCTTAAGTGCTCCTTCTCCGGGGTGAATTCAAAATCTCTAATAAAATTCTCTTTGATGTTAGACCAGTTGACTGTGTGACCACATGATTCTTTAATTTTGTACCATTTGTTTGGTATTTCATCCAACGTATTTCGAAACATATGCAACCATACCCTTTCATACCTATAGCCTATTATATGCCATTATTGTTTGCAACGGTGAAAGTGTTCCACAGGATCATATCCGATTTTGAAGAGGGGAATGTTGGCTATTTTGGATAGCTTCTTTTCTCCAAAGAGTTCAATAAAATATGTCGATACAGTTTTCCATGCTTTTAATATTGGGGAATTCATTTCCTACCATCTTGCAACTTGGATTGTGAAATTTTCCACCAAGCTCTGAGTTCTACCTTGTTCTCCCGGAACTTTAGAGAATTCTTTCATGTGTGTTGATGATGTGTTCCATTTATTGTAGAGAAGTGGTTTTTTTGTCCTATTTTCAGTCGATATTAGTGGGTGTTTGTTGAATCCTTTTCTCATATACTATCGATACTGCTTGGACTGAAGAACATGTTCTTGGATGTTTTATTGGAATGGATTCAATGGACTAGCAATCTTTTGATTATGCTTCACAATTTTCTATTTGCCAATTATTTATAGACGAATTGAAGTTGTGTTCGAATGACAGGGGATATTTCTTTAAAATGTCTCCTTACACATTTGGTTCGATGTAATCTCTTTGTTCATTTATTATTTGGTACAAACATCGATCTTCTTGATCTTCATCCCATGAATCCATCCAAGATTGAATCCCTTCTTTAGGGTATGGGGAGATAATTATTTTTCTACCACTCCCTTTTAGCTTGATTCTATCCCTTTTTAGAGAGATAGTGACTTTGACTTGTCATCCCCATGGATGACTGAAAAGTGATAGATAAGTAGGCATTCCCTCGACTAATTCAATTACCTTGAAGTTGGATGAAGTTGGTATACCCATAATTTTTGTTTCCATATTTCTGAGTATGCCGATAGGTTCTATTAATCTTTGGTAGACAAGTTTGAGGTAGTTAAATTTCGAGGATAATGAGGGTCGACCCAACTATATCCATGTGTCTCGAGGAAGGATATTTACTTGTGATCTGAAATCGACCTATGGGTAATAATATTTATGTTTATATGACAGTTTCCTGACATCTTTAGAGGGTCTCTATCCCTCTTTATATTCTCTAAGGATGTTGAGAAAGTATAGCAGTAGACTAACTGAGTGATTTTCTTGTAAGAGTTGTAGAAATTATTCTATTGTATCTTCATTTTTTTTTTTCTCTTTTCTGATGTTCTTCATTAGTGTTTTTAAATAATTTGAGTTCTTCCCTCATGATATGCTCTTCTTTGTCAGGATTTGGGAAAGGATTGGAGTTCCCTATTTGTCGATTTTGTGATGTACCTTTATTAATATCCCATCCTGCTCCTAATATTGTAAAAATATGTAGATTCTTCGAGTTTAATACTTCTTGTTTTGGGATTCTGTGGAGTAAGTTCATAGTATTTTTGTTCATTATTTTATCAAGTAATATCGGGAAATACTCAAGTGAATGATCACCGACACCGCATATGTTTCAAAATTTCAAGTCAACTCGATATTTTATTGGGAAGTCAGAGCTGATGTGGTCTTCTTTCCAAAAGGTAAAATAGTAACTTCGACCTCGGCCTCGACCTGGGCCACCTCAGCCTTGATCGTAATAGTCACTTCTTCTTCCATAGTCATTATTCTAGTCAGTTGCTTATGTATGAGAAACTTTGTGCACATTTTTTCTATTCTTTTCATTTAATTGACATTCAGATGTTCTATGGCTATGAGATTTGCAAATATGGGACCATTTGGTGTTTTTCAAGTTCTGCGGCTAGTCTTGTACAATATGGTCGATCAAGGTCTCACATATATTATAGTATGTCTCGGCTTGTAATTGTCAAGCATTTTTTGTTCCTGTCACTTGATCCTTGAGAATGCATGATCCTGGATGATCTCCACACAAGGATTCAATACTTTGCACACCATGAAGAAGATCATTAAAATGTTAATTCATGATAGGTGACAAAGTTAAAAAAGAATAATTGATGTTTCATTTAAATTGTAAAAATGATTAGTACTTTAAATGAGTGTGAGAAGCTCATGTATTATTCATTCAAATTGGAAAACTGATTAATACTTGAAGTGAGTGGAAATTACTCATGTATTTTTCATGTAATTTACAAAAATGGGATATTGGTTGTGTGAGAATCTACCTCACAAATTAGTTTCCTAGTTTTAAGGGGAAATTAGTTTTGTGTGAGAATCCACCTCACAACTAGTTTTTCTATTCTGAAGAATAGGATGAGAGTCTCATAGGTTGGTTTGGGATTCTTCCTCATTTTATCACAAGTGGTTTCCTAGTCTCAAGGGGAAGTTAAGGGTTTCATAGGTTGGTTGAGAGGATTTCTCATTTTTTTCCTTGAGTTGTTATTTAGATCCTAAATTTGTGGATCTTGTCTCATTGAATTTTGAAGAGAGGAGAACTATATAAATTCCTTATGTAAGAATTGTGGAGGAGGCCCCTTTAGGCTCCTTGGAGAGAGATCTTTTCATTATGAGAAATGTAGTCCTTGTGATGTTTGGAGTAAGGTCACTTATGTGAGTGCCTTATTGAATCCTTTGTAAGGAGAAGGTAGATTTGTATGGAGCATGTAACGCATTTGTGAGAAGGTCCCAACCCTTGCATAAGAAGTACAATGAAGTGATTCGTATTCCAAGCGGATCCAGAGACATAGCCATGACATCTGGTGAACTTAATAAATAGATGGGTGTCAAATTATATGTGTGAGTTTTTATTTCATTATTTCTTGATTAAGTAGATATTAAATTACACATATGCATATAATTATGACCATTTTCTCATGTTAATATGCAATGCTTAGAAATTATTTTCTCATTTTCACATGCAATTAATCATCAGTAAAAGGTCCTCATTGTAGTACTTTTGTAGGGAAATATATCACAAAAATTCCTGGATCAAGTGGTATCCGAGCATGTATGACTAGTTTTGCATATTGTGAATATAATCATCAAAAAGGAAAAGAAGCAAGCATGGCTTTGTGAGCTTGAAGAAATAAACCAATGCATTCAATAATAAAACATTGAATTGGAGAGGTTTCTACAAGAATCAGAAGAAGAAAAGAACAAAACACAACTGCAACTAAAAACTATGGAGGAGCAAGTTGGAGAATGATCCATGATAGAGGTAGCAAAAAGTCCCTCCAAGACTAGAGCAATTTGTGTCCATGGCAGGTATATTAGTTATGGTTCTTGTCATGAAAATGTTGATGGATATACATATTGTTAGATAATATAGGATTCTCTCCAAACACCAAATAAGCAAGGTTGTTTCCTAGAATCCTTATCTACAACTTCATCCAACTAGGAGGAGCAGTTCACCAAACTTCAGGAAGATGACCAAGTGTCACAAACATGAATGGAGGTAAAGAATTATCCATGTTCAATTCCTTCCTTATTAATGATGATTCCTCTTTTTGAGTTTTTGGAAGGCACACTGAGGGAATTGGATTGAAGTTGATGAGGAAGATAAGGTATAAAGGAGGAGGTATTGGTATTGATGGCCAAGGCATCATTCAACCACTGGAGGTTGAAGAAAGACCCAGATATGTATGATTGGGGTATGGTGAAGGAGAATGCTCAAAATAAATAGAATCATATGATTCTTCAAGAAAAGAGTTGAGATCATCACCAACACCATCTGAGAAAAATGATGGCACAACATTTTCTGAAAGTGATAGATCTAGCACGATATTTTGGAGGAAATCAAAGTCTCCTCAAAAAGATTGGGACAAAAAGAGTGTTGCAAAGTACTGGAAGATGAAATATCCTTAGAATGAAGGTGAGAAGGACATGGAGTCACACAACAATTGAACGCATTTCCAAATGGGTGGTCATTGGATCGAGAAATGGTGGAATCTTCAACACGAGCTTCGTTGTACACCAAGCAAGAATCCCTTGTAATAGCCTATGCAATTGGAGGCTTGATCCAAGTCAATACTCCTAAATAAAAAAAGAATGCCAAAAATCAAAGTTCCTAGAATTCAAAGAAAACAACAAGTTGGAGAGCTTGTCGATATCTTTCCAACAATGCAAAAATGGCCTCAAATGAACTCCGAATGAAAAAAGTTGTCTCCATCTGAAATTTTTGGCAAACAAGAAAATATGGTGAAGTCTGTACAATGTCGACATAAACATGACATTATCATGCTAACGTGGCATCATTAGAGGCTACCACATGTCATGCATTTTTGGAACTTTCAGGGTTCCATGTGGACCATTAAAAATGTGCCACATGGCATCCGTATGGATGCCACTTGGCAGTATGGATACTAATGTGTCAGTTGACATGGTTGTATGATGATGACATCAACAGAGTGACTAGACCGTATAGAATGTTGATGTGGCAGTATGACACTGATGCAATAGGTGACATGTTGAATGACTGGGAAGTACGAAGCTGACATGGTAGTACGACAACTGATGTGGTGCTGACATGTTGGATAACTAGGAAGTACAAAGGATGACATGGCACTGAATGGGTAGTACAGGGACAATGTGGTGTCTATGTAGGAGCTAACATGTTGATAAATGTACAAGTGATGTGGCTGTTAAATGTACTAGTAAATGGGTGTTGAAGAGGGTCCACATGGCCCAATAAAAGGCTACCATAGGGAGGCCCAAATTTTCCCAATGAGGGTTGGGTCTAAAAAATAAAAATTTAAAAATGATCGGCCACTAAACCGACCGACAACCTGTTGATACTAAGAGGGGGGTGAATTAGTATCAAGTACAAATTAAAACCTTTTTCAACTTATAATTAAACCATTCAATTATATCCAATGAGAAATGAACAATGGTATAGGAGTTACACCAATACACCACAATACACCATGCACAATATATGAGAAATAATCAATAGTTTTTGTTCAAGGGAAGTAATGACTTCCAAAGGTAGCTACAGCTTCCAAATGTAAAGGGAGGGATAAAAATCCAAGAGGAAGATACAATCCTCCAATATCAAGAGAGATCTGAACTCT